>JAMXBD010000522.1:600000-878206 GCA_024138025.1 Combretum micranthum
CTTACATCCCTACAGTTTTTATTTGTTGCAGCACGAATTCATATGGCTTAGACCGAGACAACCTATATCTCAGGTACATGAGCTAGGCGTTTCCTCTAAAAGTTGTATTCAGATTTTTTTAGACTTCCGTAGGAAACCAAGAGACTCTGGATAACTGTAATAGATCTCTAATTAATATTCTTTTGCAGGGGAATGCCTTTTAGATTTTGTAACTAAATACATATGTGTTTTGATTTATTTTCTAATGCTAGTGAATGCCAAATTAAACTCTTTAACTCCATCGGTTCAAGTATTCTATTGTCGTAAAGGGACTCCTTACATCTATACAAGACTCCCGAATAACCTAGGTAGTGATTCGTAAGTCTTATATGGCATGGGGCGGACTGTTACGTTTAGGGTATCCCTTGGAGCGTGATAGAGTGAGAGCAAACTAATGGACGTAGATGCTTCCAAGAGCAAGTTGATGCTTTGAAGAGTTAATATAAATGAACATGGTGGCCAAGATTGTTAGAATGATAGTGGCGGTACTCCACTTTCTTCTATTGTTCATCCAAAGCACCTTCATATGCATTAGCTTCTAACAAGAGACAACTGTTCACAATTTTGGACCATATGACATTAGAATCGGATGAAAATGGGAACCAAAAGAGAAGATGCAATTATTTCCATATAAATTTTAAGTATACTAGTAGGGATGGAACTATGCACTGCATATTTATAAAAATGCAAACAATTTGTTAACAAAGAAACCATGATTAGACAAACAACTCTCCTTGTATAATTAGAAAATAAACATCTTTCCATGCCACTAATTAATTAATTTGATGAAATTCAGTGTAGGAGAGAGTTTGCTAGAATGTTTTTTCAAATGCATCTTGTATGACTTTGAGATGTGATTGTCTAGAGTTGTACAATGAGGAGAGGGGAAAACTAAAGCAATATTTTTCTAAATCTAATGGTAGAGTATGTTTGACTTCTAACATGTGGACAGCATGCCAAATTATCCCATATGTGTCCCATGCATCATTTTACTAATGACAATTGGAAATTGCAAAAAGGATTTTGATTTTTTGTCAAATTATAGGTAACTCTAGTGAGGCAATCGACAATTTTTGTGGAGGCATGTTTGAAGGATTGGGGTATAGCCATGGTTCTTACATTCATTGCTGACGATACAAGTTAAAATGATCTTTGCATTTAATATTTTTAAAAAATTATTGTAATATTAGGGAACACTTTGTTGACAGGAGAATGTCTCTATATGAGATGTTCTTTTAAGTTTAATTGTAAAGGAGCGCTTAAAAGATATGAATAATTTCATTTTTAGAATTCGTTCTGCAATTAAATATGTTAGGTCTTCTCCATCAAGATTAGTGAGATTCAAAAGATATATAGAAGAAAAACATGTATGGAGTAAGACATTATTGTCTTTAGATGCTAAAACCAAATGGAATTCAACATATTCAATGTTGGAGTCGGCTATGTAATTTTATAAAGCATTTGAATTGTTAGAGATGAAGGATGACTAGTTTAGGGAATAACTTACAAGGGATAAAATGAGGGGATTTCCTACAAGAATAAGATAGGACATATGCACGGGGCATTTTATCTTTCTTAAAAATGTTTTATTATGCTACTCTAAGCATTTTTAACTCCCTTTATGCACTTGCAATCATTAAGAAATTTTAGGTTCTGGGTGCAAGATTAAGGAGCAATGTAGAAGTGACGACACACTAATGAGAATGATGGCAAAAAGAATGAAAAGAAAGCATGAGAAATATTGGAGAAAAATTAACAACATAAATGAATTGTCATTGGTTGTTGCATATCTTGATCCTTGTTTAAAGTTATCGTATGTGGATTGGATGATAAGAGAGGTCTATAATGATGAAAAGGGAAACCAACTTATAAGTAAAATTCAATATGCCCTCTCAAGCTTGTTTTATTATTATGATTCTCGCATTGAGCATAGTGAGAAGAGTCTCAACACAAATTTGTAAAGTTGTGTAAAGAAACCAAAATCGGAAGTGAGAAATGAAGAGCATATAAAAATGGATAAATAAATTCACTGAAAAGGTAATCAAGGAAAAATGGTGAAAAAATGAATTGGAGAAGTAATTAGCAAAAGAGCATGAGGAACCTAATGATGGTGACAAAAGTTTTGTTGCATTAGACTGGTGGAAAAAAATTGCATGCAGATACCCTATCCTCTCCTTAATGAAGAAAGACATTTTGACAATTTCTCTATCATTCATGGCTTTAAAGAGTGTATTTAACACAAGCAATCAAGTTCTTGATGTTTTCAAGAGTTCCCTGGCTCCACATATGGTGGAAGCCCTCGTTTGTGTACAGGATTAACCTAAAAGCCTATTAAGTGCAATAGTGTTGTCCATTAAGGAAGATCTTAAAGTATAAGGAAATTTTTACTCAAGTTTGAATTTTTTGTTTTGAGATGTAAAACTATCATTATCATCTTAGTTTTAATTTTTCATTCATTTGTTTATTATGTGCTAATAGCATGTTTTTTCTTTTTAGTCTTTCATATGCTAAAGTTGCTAAATTGATTGATTTAACTACTACAAAAATCACCCTCGATTCAAGTAAGGTCAATCTATTGATTTATATTGAATCAAGAATTGATATAATAAAATAGCAAATATAATGGCAAAGAAAACTTATGATGAAGATGAAAGGGAGAAGATGTTTCTTTTTGTACCCCTTCAATAGTTGCATTTGTTTTGCTTTTATCAAATCCAATGTGGAATGCCATTGATAAGTTATCAGTGATAACTAGTTAACCGTGAATGTAATGTGGGCAATGTGAATGTAGCTTTTTCTTTTATGTATTAAACAAGTGAACTATGAAGAGTCTTTTGTGGAGGCAAAGGGAATTTTTAGTATTGCAAGGATATGAACTATCAAAGGCTAAGAAGTTTGCTTCAAGAAAAAAAACATTATACATCCCATCTTTGATTTGCTTTACCTTTGATAGCGATGAAACTGCACCATCAACAGAGATCTTTGACAAATTTCATTTGTATATTAGAGTAAGTGATTTTCCTTGTGTCGGAGTAAGGCAGTAATCACAATTTTCAACTTTATTGATCTTCTATTCAGGAAAAGACATAAATCATTTTTCTCAAATCATATATTTACACAATACTCACTCTTCCCTAGGTATAATTTGCTGTATGAAATTTAATAATGCTCCAAAAGATGTGATTTTCTTTAATTAGCCAAATAAAGGTGGTTAGCAGTGACCTAATCAAGAAATCATAATAGTGACACAAGCATCATAATTCAATATAAGGGAGCTAAGCTTTATATTTCTCACATTACAATGCAGTATGATACAATAATTTCTCCCAACACAAATGTAAATTTGGTTAGCTTGTGAAGATGAGGGGCTTCCGACATGACATGATATATTTGATTTTATATCTTTTAGCACCACCAACCTCGTCTATTAAAGAGATGAATTCGGATACTAATGAACTAGTCTCTTCAAGAGAAACAAGTTTAACTTACCTAAATTTGGAATCGTTTTTATCCTAATAGCATTTTTGTAATTTTTTGAAAAATTATCATTATTTATTTCCTTTTTCCTTGAGCATGCACCAAAAGACTTTGGAGACTCACTTAAAAAATTCTCACTCATTCCCATGTTGAAAATGAAATTCATTATGTTGAAATGTATTTTATTCATGGTAGAAATTTAGGAGCTTGTTTGTTAATGTCTAAGCATTGTAACTTCAAATAAGAATAAGAAGACTTCATGTATATCAAACTTCACATGATTAATTCAAAAAGTCATAGAACACCATCAAGCAAGTAGTATATTTTTTTTCTATTGTCAAGCTAGTTCCAAGACAAACTAACAAGCCAGTTGATTTTTGAAAAAAGAACAAAATGTTACATAATGCATAGTTTGTGGCCCTCAAGCCATTAGGTTTATACTAGTATTTGCCTACCAATATGCCAGCTCCATTAGCATTGGCAAGCTGGTGCACCTTAAATCCCAAGCTTTTTTATTCTCTAGTATTTTGTTGCTATGCAACCTTTCTTCATAAAAGTGTCTCGAACCTTATTACAACTTAAATATTATAGATGTCACAAATGGAACATGAACTCTGACAACATATACAATTAGGTACCTAAACTTTAAAATTAATCAATTTAATACATGAATTTTGAAATTGATCAATCTAAACCTTAAAGAACTTCATGGATTCATCATCTTGTCGAGCTTAAATTTTAGTTTTATTTCCTTTACTATAAATTAATTTTATATTTGGTATACAAGAATAGTTGGGAATGAAATAGATTGGATTCAAAGGAATGAAATTAAATGAATAAAAGAATGAGAAATTCATTCTTATGTTTAGATATAAACAGTAAACATGGAATGGAATGGAAAAGAAAAGAATGTGTATATAATAACATTTGTCAAAAATATTCATGACAACAAATAAGATACTAATTCTATATAGGATTAAAAGTTAATTAAAACAAAGATCATTAATGTAAGATGGAAAGGAATTGCAATTCCACCTTTGAGAAGGCGAAATCAAATTCCACCTTGAAGTCTAAATCGTTGAGTCCAAGAAATCATGATTCCGGTTTCTAATAATGCTTCCAAGCATGGGGAAGGGAAATGGAACCCAGAATAGCCATTCCATTCTGATCTATTCCTACACCTACATACCACACGTTAAATAAAGGCAACCAATTTTTCAATATTTTAGAGTCGCTACTTGACTATGATCAGAAAAAAATGTAGTAGGTTAGGATTAATGAGTTGAATTAATTCCAACTCAGCTACTAGTTTGAAATGAAAGTCAATTTTTCAAATTGATTTTCGATAAATAAGATCTTATGGGTTTAGGGACTAACCTATTAAGGTTTAAACGGTTACCAACTTTAGACTTTTAACTTAAATTATATTCTTGCAACACCATTTAATTTTTTATTTAAAATTTAATTCCTCAGTTATAAATTTATTATCTACAAAAAAAAAAAAAAAGTCATTTTTTTCATCTTTTAGGTCATTCCATAAGTATCTACATATGTGCTAATCATGATCAGACTTTCGTAGCTCATTTCTAAAAATTTAATGTGATGATATTTTTTAAAAACTTTTTTGAACTTTTTTCACTTTAATTTTATTAAAATTTATTATTTTCCCAAGAAAAAAGAAGAGATTTTATTCGCTTTACTTGAAAAATCTAAAAGTCCATCCTAATTTTAGAAAGTTCCAATTTGATTTTTTTCTTAAAAAAGGCCAGTCTTCTAAAAGTCCATCCTAATTTTAGAAAGTTCCAACTTTTATTTTTCGAACTATCTTGCTAGTCGTATGTCTGCCCGAGCCACCACGCGTCGGTTATCGGAACACCATCATCCTGGAGCCTGCTCAAAGAATTATTTCATTCATCATTTTAGTATACGAAACCGGTCCATATTCGAAAAATGGAAGTTGCTTCCTATTTTATTGTAATTTTTCTAATTTTTTACTATTCGTTATTTTTTTTATGATTTTTTTTCTTTCTTATTAAATTTATGTGTAATTATTGGTCAAGCAACACTCTTTGCATCCTTGAATGTATAGATTTTTGAATGTAGGCAATTTTAATCCACCATTTATTTATTCAGGCACGAGTGCACCTTACAGTTTCCGGGATTAAACCCCGCTCCGTTTGGTTGACGGTTACTCTCTTTTACTAGCTGAGCTGGCCTTTGCTTGTTTTGTTTTAGGCATTTAAGATGCCTTTAAACACACATGAAATGCATGGGCCAATTTCTCCAAGTATTATAATCTTGGGCTAGTAATTGGTCCAAGTCCATTCATGTTCTCAAAAATGACTCTTTCTTAATATATAATTCTAAAAATCTCTATTGCATATATGTGGGAAAATAATTTTCAAAAGATATTTTAATTTGACAGAATTACGAATCCATTGTCCGTTTTAGCTCTATACTTTAATGATTCATAAAATAGTCAATTTAAATTGGATTGGAGTATGATTTGAGGCTACAATCTCATAAAATTATGTACTATTTTTTAAATGAAAATTGAGCTAATTAGTATGATAATAAATTTTAGGGTTTTGTTTGTCTCAATATTTAGGTGTCAATACAAGTCTTCTTAAAGTCGATTGAGGTTTTGTAAACCTCGATTTTTCGACTAATTAAGTGAATGTCGAAAACCGAAAACCAAAACCCTAAAACGGATTAATATAAACCCGGTAAGAGAAACCTAGGAACCCTAGATCCTGCTTTCCTTCGGTTTCATATGAAAGAACTTTTGTAAAATAATTTAATGTGGAATATTGTTTTAAAATATATTTCGAACCATAAAAAGTTCTAATTTCGAAAAATTGTCCATTCCGGATCTTCCCGAGCTCCATTACGGAAAAGCGAACCTCGGAACTAGAAATTCAAAAAAATATTCCGGAATACTCTTTAGAACCGAAATTTTATAAGGATTTCAAAAATATAAGTTTTATAATTTTTCAGGTTACAAAAATTACAATTATAGCCTTTTTTCCTATTTTCTTTACTACTATTCATTACTATTCACAAGTACAACCTATTACACACACAACCCATACCCTAGTCTTACATCCTTACAAACACTCATTATATTTTCTTTTCCAAGAAATTTTTGTCTCTTAAACAAATTATAACATTTAATATATTTTATTACATAAATTACAAATTAAACAATTTCAAATCTCTCCCTCTCCCTTCCTCATGCATGGCCGGCGCAAAAGCCCCCCCCCCCCCCCCCCAACCCACCAATTGCCCTCTATTTGTTTTATTTTTTTTCTTTTATAATACAACAAACCCTAATTTCACTTAATATAAATAATCTCTTTCTTTTCTCTCTCATTCATTTACTACTTTTGTTTCACAAAACTCTCTCTATTTTTCCCTCTAAGTGCTGTGAACCTCCACCACCACCACACACACACATCAAGCTTCATTTCTTCTCTATTTCTCCACTTTATTCAACCTTAGGTGATGAATCCTAAGCCTTCCTACTCTTTAATTTTGTAATGGCAAGATTATTCATGAGTATTTCCACCTTAAGTCCCCATGAGCGTTTGCTAGGGACAAGAAAATACTAATACATGAATACCTAGCCATCACAAGAGTAGATCTTGTGTTTAAATGAGTTTTTGGTTAAAATATTTTCATGTTCATGCATATAAAAGTAGAAATCTTGCATAAAAATCTATGTTCATGCTTTTAAATTTCATTTTATGCATTATAAGTTGTAGATCTAGCATTTAGATACTCATAATATACTTGAACATTCATGATCTCATGAATATTTTGTGTTTCATACATTAATGCTCATAAAGGCTTTGTTTTATGTATATAAATGTCGTAGTTAGTAGATCTTTAAGTAGATAAGACAAAGAACTTAGAAAGGAAAAGCTTTTGTTGAAAATATTCAAAGAAAAATTCGTATGACTTCAAAGCTACATTTTAAAAACCCTTGTATCAACTCTAAACATGTTTTATGTGAAAAATGAAGGGTATAGGTGATAGATAACATTAAGTAAAGATTTTTATAAGTTGAAATGAGTTTTGATGAGATTAATGTGTAAAACAAAGAGTAGAAACAAGATAGAAAATTTTGAGTTATTAGTCAACTTGTGAAATTCATAATTTTGGATGAAGACCATAAAAACATCTATTATCCAAACTCAAAATAGAAGTTTTATGTAATAAATGAAGTCCTTAAGGAATAGGTATAATAAAGTCTTAAATTTTAATGCATTGAACTAGGGGTATGCAAAAAAACCGAATGTTTAGGATAACTGAACAGAAACCGGAAAACCAATTCGAAAAAAAGGGTTAACCGATCCATTGGTTTCGATTTAGGATTAGCGTTTTTAATTTTTTCGATTTTCAATTTCGGTTTCGGTTTTTAGATTCTAGAAACCGATGAATTCGGTTAATCGATCCGTAATTATAAATATATATATATATAATTTATAATATATCCATATAATTATTTTTTTAGTGTTATCAATATAAATTATATTAAAATGAATGATTCGGATAAAAAGAAATAAATGCATATATGTTTGAAAATTGGAATTGTGGTGTTTGATTGAGATTTTCTATTATGCTCAATTGATCAAGGTTAATAAGAACACATGAGTAAAAGGCTATTATGATAATTATCTTGATGTCACTGATGTATATTAACAACTATTTTACATGTCTTACATTCTTAATTTATAGTTTTTAATATAATTATACAAAAAAAATATTCTAATTTTTTTATGGACATATTGAAAAATATGGTTAACCGCAAATTTTGCATAACTATTATGTTAAACGGTTAAAAAACCGAAAAGCGAAAAAATTAACCGAAAAAACGGTTAACCGTTCATAATGGATCGGTTTGGAATCAGAATATTAAAAATCCGATTATTATGGTTATGATAAAAATGGCCACGGACCGGTTAACCGAATCATGAACACCCCTACATTAAACAAGTTTTTTCCAAAGGAATCATTCAAAAATTAGATTTCTAAAAATTCGGATTTTTGAGTAAATCCTATTTGAGAACATGTTTACAAAGTGTAAAATGCAAATTTTTATGTAAAAATGAAGGTCTTAGGTAGTATATGTTATGAAGACTCGATTTTAACCAAGATAACTAGAAATTCCTAAGAATTAATCCTAAAACACAAGTGAGTTGTCAAAGTTAGGAAACTAGATTTCTCTATAAGTAGTTATTGTTGAAGTTTTACAAAATAAAGAGTTCTAAAATTTTCTTTTAGTAGAAATCATCAAGATTATGCATACATTAAACTCATCACATGTCATTCATGTTAGGAAATCATTAACATTGCATATATAATTGATTTGCTAAGTAGAAACATTTCAACCATTTACAAAACTATTTTTTAGAATTGGAAATCGTTACTGATCAGAACTGATCCTTCTGTTTCGTGACCAAAATATTTTTAAAACTTGAAAATAATATTAGAATTAGATATATCTTTTGAAGTAGATAGAGATCAATATATAATTTGCGAAATTCCGAGTTAAAATGACCAAGTTATGGCCGTTTTAAGTCGGAACTTCCATAAATAGCAAGAATTACGAATTTGTTAAGTGTTGATATATAGTTTGGATTAGTTAAGTGATGCAATACTTATTAGGGTATTTCTTCCTTTTTAGGTGATCCCAAAACCAACGAATCTTTACTACCGGACTACTACTACTAAAAGACCGACGAACCATGGCCAAGTGAGTATCACTTCCGATTTCAATTATTGTTTATGATTGTAATGTAGTTGCACTAGATACTTAGCAAAGATAAAATAGATATGCATGATGGGGATGGATGGGAATTATATATGATTGTTGTTGATATGAGAAATCGAATATAAGAATATCGAAGCTAGGTGATTAACCATTGCTTGTATAGATGGATTATGATTGATTGTCTGCAATTATTGATTGATCACCTAAAGAATTGAAATAACTAAATATTTAGAATTGAAAATAAATATGAACTAATTCATATCATGATGGGGATGAAGCATTAGCATTTGTTGGTTTTCTGTGATCCTAAACGGTGTAAAAGTTGGTTAATCGTGATCCATAAAACGAATTAATGAGTTGGTTAATCGTGATCCATAAAACGAATTTATAAGTTGGTTGACCGTGAGCCTAAACGGCGTCGTACTTAGGATTCGTTAATCTGCTAACCCGGGATAGGGGGTGCAAGTCCATCCACATATGATTTCCGGCTGGTCATATGTTTGCTAAACTCACTTGTTTTATGCATATCACTTGTCTGATTAATCACTTGTTTGATTGATGTGTTATAATTGTGATTATGGAAGTTTTTACTCACTAAGCTAGTGTAGCTTACGCCCCTATAGTTTCTATTTATTGCAGCACGAGTTCATATGGCTTAGGCTGAGACCAGCTACAGCTCAAGTACAAGAGCTAGGCGTTTCCTCTAGAAGTTATATTCAGATTTGATTAGACTTCCATAGGAAACCAAGGGACTTTGGATGACTGTAATGGATCTTTAAATATTCTTTTGCGGGGGAATGCCCCTTAGACCTTGTATTTAATTACTTATGTGTTTTGACTTATTATCTATTACTATCGAATGCTAAATTAAACTCTTTAACTCCATTAAGTAGAGTATTCTATTGTTGTAAAAGGACGCCTTACATCTATATAAGACTTCCAAAGGACTTGGGTAGTAATTCGAGAGTCTTATATGGCATGTGGCGGACTGTTACGTTTAAGATACCCCTATGGGACGTGACAGGTTTCATTTACGAAGCCCTACTTTCTAAAATTTCTATTTTATGACATCAACAAATTGGATAAATTGGCCAAACTTGAGTATTGTCTTTTTGCTAAAAGCCTTGTAATTTATCAACTTGCATATGCAATTTAGATTCTATTTGATCATTTCAATAGAAAGAAAAAAAAAAAAAAAGAAATGTGATCCCTAAACCATTTATCTTTGTGAAGGTGTTGCCAAATAAGATCACAGTATTGTAATGGTCCCACATGTGATACTGTATATGGTCTCACAATCTAATGCAACACACCATCAATGGAAGATATTGCCAAAAATAAATAGGCCAATAATCTACCTACCTTTTACTCCATTTCAACTCAAGAAAATCATTTGAACTATCTAGTGATCGACATGACACTCCCCTTTTATATCTTTTTGCTATTTTTTAATTTTTAATTTTTTTAACTGTTATTGTATACGTTTTTTTCCTTTTTCAATTATTTGACATTTTTCAAAACTAATATTAAGCCTATCCTATAATATTTTAAAACAAATTAAGTTACAAAGAGGTAAAAATGGAGTTTTCACATAATCACGGACCCCTTAGAAAATTTTCATATCTAATTATTCACCTAATCATGGAAAAACCATGGAGTAACAAGTTACCGAATAGCCTTGAAATTAGCATGAAACCCATTGATTTGATTCCTAATTGGTTGTTTGATATGGTGGGTGGATTCCAGGTTCCATACATGAAGCTAGTTCATCCTTACAGTGCTTGTCCCTTTCCATTTTGGAAACTATATAATTTACTACCTCTACTACATTACAAGGTATCTTGTATTTTAATTACTATATGAATGGCACTCAATCTGGAAAAAATCTCTAATGAACATATAATTAAATTTAAGAAAGCAATAAAAGATCTAATGAATCAACATTCAAACTTTAATTTGCAAAGACAAGTTTGAAGATATTGTCATAATGAATGTTGATTAAAAATAGAACTATTTTAGTTTAGAGTCAACTATGGCTTAAGTTGTCGTTGCTTATTGCTTTATCAAAATATCGTCATGTTATAGTCATTACAATTAAAGTTGTGAAATGTTTTTAAGTGTTATATATATATGTATATATATAATACTCAAGCATTAAAAATTCTAAGCTATGAAAAAAGTGAATAAAAGATATAATATATACTTCACACAAATTCTAGAATTTTTAAGATTCAAACCTTATATTAGAGTGAATTCAACATGTTATAGATTAGCCTTTAGTTTTAAATTCTCCTACTCATCCTATATACTCATCTCTCTAATTGAATACAATTTATTGTAAAGTGATTGATGATGAGTCAGTACTCTCATGATAAGGAACTTAGGGATTATTATCATGGTATGGAATGTTGTTATCTTATAACATAAAGTATCAAAGTACACCACTTGAATATTATGTGACAGATCAATACTTGATTGGATAAATTTCTAAAGCTGGAGAGCTTAGTTTATAAAATAAAAAAGCTTGAAATTTCCAATGCATTTTCTATACTAATACTCCCATTACCATAAATAATTCCTTAAACATGTTCTTGCTCTAAACAAAAATTCTCATTTAGACTTTGTTTAACTCCATAAAATATTAGTCTCCGTTGGATAATTAGGTACAATCTACAATTTTTAAACTCAACTGCCTTTCAGTTTTCATGCTAAAGTGTTCGGTTTACATGTTGAAGCATATTACCCACTAATCCTCTTCTGCAAAGATATTCTCGTAAAACACAAGGTAACATATCTTCTTACTTATCATACTTCAATTTATTTATTTGAGGCTATATATCTTTCAACTTTGGGACAAAATGGGGTTAATTTCATTGATGATACCCAAACATTCTCGATATATCAGTTTTGTACCTAAAAAAATTTTGGCCCACAAAAATACTTAAATTTTCAACTTTACACCGATGGTACTTTTTGCCCGAATTCAACTAAAACTTTGATGCCTTGTTATATGTAGCATTTCTCTCTCCTACGTGGTGCTTTGTCTCTCCTAGTTAGACCATTTTTTTCTCTCTACATATTTATTTATTTTAGTTTCCTCTCTCTCTCTCTCTCTCTCTATATATATATATATTTTCTCTCTCTCTCTCTCTCTCTTATGCCCCTTCTCTCTTACTTCTTCTCTCTCTAGCTTAAACCTAGACATGAAAAAAACCCAACCAGCCACTTGACAATCAATCACACTCTACCAAGGCATCGATATTAGGAGGACTTCATCTTCTTCCTCCCACTTTCTCTCTCAAACTATTCTCACTCTCCACCAGCTCGATGTCAATGTTGCATCCTTTCGGTTTAGGTTAAATAGAAAGGGGTTATGAACAAGTTGGAGTGAGTTAGGTTAAGAAGTAGGTGACGAGGGTATAGGTTGCAGTCAAGGTGGGGGTTAGGTTCGGTATGGGTTTGGTATGCTTGGTGGTTAATGGTTTGGCTATAGTGGTAAAGTAGTGGTTGTTGTGTTTGTTTCTAAAGGGTTTTTCATGGGTAGTTGTGGTGTTAATGGTGGTGATGGGGTGGTTGCATGTGATTATGGGTTTCAATGATGGCAATTGTTGTACTTGGTGTAACATGGTTTGTGTGGATTCTATTTGGTAGTGATGCGACAACAAGGGTAGTGTTTTGTGCTGTTAGAGTTTGGTGTGGTGGTGGAGTTGAGGCATGGGGGTAGCTCTAATGGAAGTGGTGAGTTAATGGGTTATTAGTGGAGATGGTGGTGGGTGGCTTATGGTTGTTTCTAGCTAAATTGGTGTAAGGTGCAACGCATTGGTGGTTAGAGTCGTAGACGGCTTTGAGTAGGATTCTGGGTTTTTGCATTGTGGAGTTGTGGTAATTCATTAAAGAGAGAGAAGAGAGGCTGAAGAAGAAGAGAGTAGGGAAGAAGAGAGAGGGGGGGGGGGGGGGGGGGGGGGGGGGGTGTAAGTGAAAAAATAAGGAAAATTTTTAAAATATGCCGACGTGGAAATTAAAAATTAATTTTTTAATGTGTATTCTTACCACATCAACATATTACTTGATATTTGGCCGAATTCTAGCCAATAGTACTATTAGTGCAAAGTTGAAAAGGTTTAGATATTTTTATGGGCCGAAGTTTTTCTTAAGTATAAAACTGTTATATCAATAAAGTTCAAGTACCATCAATGAAATTAACATGACAAAATGCTTCATGTAGAGGTTGGAAGGGAGTAGTATTTGAAATAGATAGCATTGTGGTTCTAAAGATTTTAACGAATGACTATGAAGGTTATTGGAAGCTAAGGTCACAGCTATTCAATACTAAATGCAACTAGGGTCTGTATCTAGGCTTGTTTGCTAAAATGCATAAACAGCTATTAGGTGGATTACTATAGACACAAGGAGGGGTGAAACACACGTCTATAAACTTAAAAAAAAGATTACCTAAATATAAATTATACAAAAAAAATTACCAAAATACTGATACTAAATTATTTGTAATAAACACGACTTATGTATTTGTATACGAATAGAATGTACTAAATGCAACTCATGTATAAGTATGAATCTATATAATACATGCGACTTATATATAAATACTTCAATCACATCTATTTGAACAGGAATCACATGTATTGCATGCAATGTTGTACATGTAATTTTACATCGATATTTTGGTAATTATTTTTGTGTACTTTGTATTTATATAATTTATATTTGGATAAATTTGTAATCATACAATTTCAGGAAAATGTACCCTTTGGATTGGAATAGAAATCTCCCATCTTCCTTGCTTGGTAGGTTTGTTTGTTTCATCTTTTCCTATTCGTTTGAGATCTTATTTTTATTATTTTCAAATAGTCGTGTCAAAAAATAGATACAAATAAAAAATAAATATTTTTACTCATAAAAAGATCAAACAAATTATATACATATAAGATATGAATAAGTTACAGATAAAAATTAGAGAATCTAAACATACCCACTTTTGATGCTTCGATTTCCTATTATTTTGAGTAGTTGAACATTTGTTGAATAGCTTGAGCAAGCAATATACAAAGCTTCCTCTGCAGCCAAAAATAAAATAAAATAAATGCAAAATTAAGTATATTTTAACAAGAACAGAACAAAAAAGGATAAAAGTGATTGATCATCAATTTATTATAAACCATTTGAGATATTAAAAACTATTTAAGAGTAATTATTAACTTTAATTTTATAAGCATTTGAAATAATTTCAAATCATGTCCCTCCCTCCAAAATAAGGAAAAAAATGGAAAAGCATGGGACAACTTAATTTTAGCAACATCTCCATTAAAACTATCATCTTATTTTTCAAATATATGTGCATCTTTTTTTCATTATGTCCCAACAGAAGGTATTGTTAGAAAGGACAAATAAAACAGTCTCATTCCCCACCCTCCCTTCCCTCCACGATGAGGGTAAAAAAATACTAAGATGGAAAGATCCCACTAAACCTAATAAGAATAAGTCTTTCTGTTCAGCCGTCCTTTTCAATGTTTCGTCACAAAATAGATAAATCATCAGGAACATGAAATCCCAAAATATTCTCGCGATCTTATCAAATTATGTAGCCCATTATTTCTCATAATAAATCATTTATACTCGCCGACAAGGGGATTGACTTACTGCCAAGAGGAATTGCAGGCTTAGGAATCCTCTTTTGGTAATCCTTACGCGGACTTCACATGGTCGTGGTCGAATCATAGAAAATTTTCTAATTTTGTCGACACAAAACCCCACAAATTATTGCATGCTTTCCAAGCTTTATGTTTGTTTTCCGTCTGGAGTATGTAAATGGTGGGTAGGCTTTCTTGTTGTTGCTCTAGAAGTAGCAACTGCTGCGTTTCCTAGTTGCTCGTTTGCTAGCTCAAAATGGGATCCTGCCTCACCCGCTTTAAAAGAAAACCAGCAACGGCTGGTTTGTAAGCCTGAAAATAGAGCTGCAAACAAACCAAGTTATTCGCAAACTACTGGAGCTCGGCTCGGTTCAGTTTGAGCTTGATTAGTAAATGAGCCGAGCCCAAACCAAAGTAAAGCTTGTTTATCTAAACAAGTCAAGCTTGAGCTTTAATTTAAGCTCGCGAGCAAATTCGTTTAGGTTCGTGAACAGACTCGAGATTAAACCCATTAACAGATTCATTAATAGGTTTATGAATTTTTTTATACATGATATATTATCTATAACTACATAATAAAAACAATAAAAACTAATTTCTATTTAATAATTATGTATATATATATAGCAACATTTGTATATTATATTTTAGGTTTTAAAAAAAATAAAAAAAGAGCTATCTAAATGAGTTGAGTTCAAACTTAAATTGCATGCTCGATAAAACTCAAGCTCGCTAAATTTTAAATGAGCCAAGCTTGAACCTTTGAAAGCTCGATTCAGCTTTACTTGACTCGTTTGCAACTCCACTCAACAATACAATGCATCCTCAAATGCAAGTACATTGTAACTGCAAGCGACATAGGTATGAACATCTAAAACACTAAAATATGCACAGCTTACCATGTCGATCCATCTTCTTAAAAGTAATAGGCAACAGGACATCCAATACGCATGAGATGTTACTGTTAGTGCCTGGCAACAAATTAGGACGATTACAAGGGTGCCTATGGTTATAAGGATTTCAAAACCAAAGTCAAAACGTCGACAATGCCTGCTGCTACCTCAGGAACTGTTGTATTTTCAATCATTTCTTTACCCACCAGACTAAACACTACATCTAATTCTTGCAACTCCTCTTCAAACTTTGCCAAGGACAACATAATAGAGCCATTACCCTGCTTCACTAGCCTAAGTTCGCTAGCATTATTTGGCACAAGCACAATCCTGACCCCTTTGAATGTAAAGCTATGAGTATTAGCCCTCCCATCATGGGTCACACCTCTGTCAAACTGCCACAATCGACCTAATAGCAAATGACAGGCATCCATGGTCACCACGTCACACCAAACAGAGTCTTTGTACTTAGTCCCAATGGAAAATGTGAAGAAGGCACATTTTGAGAAACTAACCTCCCCTCCTTTCTTCAACCATGCTAGCTTATAGGGTTTGGGGTGTTGTTCAATCTAAACCCCTAGTTTCTGCACAGCCTCAGTGGAGATGATATTCTCACAACTACCAGAATCAATCATAAATCTGCACACCTTACCCAAAATGGTACAGGTAGATTGAAAGATATTGGTTCTCAACCAATCTTCCTCAACAGCTTTGGGAGTCACACAAGATCTCCTTACTACTAATGTCTCCTGACCTTCCCCTTCAAGGAACTCCTCCTCCTCATACTCATCATCAAAAAGAGGCTCAACATCTCCTCCGGCCTCAAACACTCCCTCCTCTTCACCTGTTTCTTCACTCTCAACAAACAATGTTACCCTCTTTTCTGCCTTCCTGCACTCAGACTGTCGATGACCAGGTTCACCACACTTGAAGCATTTCAAACCACTACTACTAGGACCACTGGCATTAGGTTTGTTATTGTGCCCCACAGCCGTATTACTGGAGACTCCACTACCAACACGATTCATCATTCCACCACTTCCATCACTACCACTACCTATTGTACCACCACCAGAAAAACCGCTACTAGACCGCTTTTGTTGCCTCTCAAGAATCAAAGCTCGCTGATGTGCAGCAAAGACACTCACAAGATCAAACAGACTTACCATATTTTGGATTTGTATCCTCAAACCACCAATATACCTTGCTACTAATTGATCCTCAGTCTCGTGAATTTCATTCCTAGTAATCAATTGGTAAAACTCATATATGTATTCGATTACTGACCTAGTACCCTGTTTTAGGTTTTGCAACCTCTGATACATGATTCGCTGGAGGTTGTAAGGTAGGAATTCTACTCTCATATCTTTCTTCCTCTTTTCTCAAGAGGTGATCTTTGGTTTACCCAACCTAACTCGGGTCAACTTTGTCTGCTGCTACCAAGCTATGGGCCTATCGCGCAATCGGATAGCCACCAACTGTACCCTTTTATCTTCTAAGATGCTCTTGAAATCAAGAACATCCTCTACAATAGCCATCCAATCAAGAAATTCCTCTAGCTGTAGATTTCCTTTAAACTCAAGAACTTTTGTTCTCATACCTACCTCACATCGTCTCCTATCCTCCTCCACCACACGAACCTTACCACGCTCACGTGGCAATCCTTCATGTGGACCCCTTTCACCCACTAACGACATATCATCCTCGTCCTCATCAAACTCTAGAACATGATTAGGGTTTCTGTTACGCCTAAGGTTAGCATTATGCTGATCGCCCATCATTGCACCAATCCTTTCCATGATTTGTTCCACCATCCGACATTCCCTTACATCCATTCGTTCATCAACAATTCGTCCAATTCGTTGATCTAAGTCATCATCAACTATAGTGCGTCGTTGATTGGCTTATCTTTTGGGAGGCATCGTTTCCAAGAACGAACGTGGCTCTAATACCAACTGACGCAGCATACAACGTAGATCCAACCTAGGGTTTATCTCAAGACGTTGATTCACACAAGAATATCATACTATGATCTTCAAATACCTATTGATTCAATGAATAACTAGGTAATTTGACATCAAATACACAATCCACACAAGAAATATGATATTTGGAAAGAAAGAAGTAAAGTACTCTCAAATATTCATTTCAACAAAAGATAATAATGTTTCTCACGCACTAAGGTTTCATATAAAGAAGACAAAGGAAACTCAAAAGTCTAAACAAATAAAATAATTCGAATAAATAAAAGCTGGATAGTAGGCCGGCGGCCAAAGTAAGTACGTCGATGGCTTAGACTAGAAGGTCGATGGCCTAAAGGTCGGCGTAAGCACCCAATGAGGCGAACATGTGTAATCTTCAAAGCTGCCAGCAAATGTATGAAGACCAACGGTGTTTGGATAAAGGCCGGCGGCCTAAGAGCAGGCCTAGGCTAGATTTCGCCACTTCCTTTGATTATTCTCCACATAGTTGTTGGCTATCACTTCTGCTGCATAATAATTGCATTAGCATTCCATAAACTAAGCCATTGCAGTAAGCATACTACATCAACTGGAAACAAAACACAAATGTTATATGTATTTACATATATATACATTTTTATTTTATATCTATATTATGGCCTATTTAGATGTAAACTGGTAGAATCACTGTTATTTAATTTTGATTAGAATACATAATTTCTAAATATGTAAGCATATATATCCATGAATACGTTGTATCATAGTTGATTTGTGTCCAATGTATACTGATACTAGGAAAGCCAGCTTTTGAATGACATGGTAGGCTTGGCTCAATAGAGTATATTTCAACAAGTCATGTAATGCGTTTTCATTTTGTTTTGCCTGTCAAAGCAATCACCTAGTTGTAACCTGGAAATTAGTAACCCGTGAAGCATATTCTAATAGTTAGATCCAGGATGGTGCAACATATGTTGAAGCCTGTTGCTTGGTCAAAATCGACTAGTCAAGCAACAGTTTTTCCATCTATTACAAGTAAACTGCTTTACTGATTTCAAACTTATAATTCAAGGAACTACTGCACCTGCTTTCTACACAACAACTGCACAATGAGCAAGATGTATACGCAAATCCAAACTTCAATTCCAGATTTGAGTACAGAAGACCGAGGAAATTTGAAAAGGCATATGAAGGACCTTTTCCACAATTATCTCTAAATCAAAAGATATTGTTGAAGAGGAAAATTGAAATACCCCAAACTCTCATCTAGTGAAATTAGAAATTATTTAATTAAATAATATAATAGATAATCAATTGTGAATATAGTTTAGATAGCTTAAATAATAAAAATAATAAATAATAAAAGATGATTACATAATGTGTATAATTAAATTAGTAAATAGATTAAATTGAGATATTAAATTTTAAATATTCTTTCCAAGCTGTTTATTTTCTTTAATTATCCATTTTATAAATCAAATTATCCAACTCAATTATCAATTTAAATTATTTTTCTTATAATTTCTTACCTCTAAACCCCTAAACAAACAATTTGAATGCTCGATAAATTCTTTTAAAACCCCTAAACTTCAATTAACTTTCATTTTGTAAAATCTTATTAATTTTTCAAATTAATTACTTGTTTAAAAATACAAGTTTTAAACATAAACCCGAGTTAAATATCAAATTTTCAAAAATTAAATTTTTGAATTGTGTTTTTATATCAGGCTATAAATTCCTAATATATATATTCTCGAATTATTTTCTAATTATTTTTTTATAATAAAGATATTTATCAGAAAGGTTTAAATCTAATATCATATTCTAAAAATATCTTTAATTTTTTCCATCCTTATCTCTTTCTTCCTTTTTCCTTTCCTTTTCTGTTTCCATTTCTTTTCTTTCCAGTCTTCCTTCCTTTTCCTTTTTCTTCTTCTTCTTCTTCTTCTTCCTCTCTCTTTTATTTCTTCAATTCAACCCCCAAATCTCAGCTTAAATAAGAACAAAAAGAGAAATATAAGTTAGAAGATGAGATAGGAGAAGGAAATCAAGTTAGAAGTAGCTCCAATATGAAGAAGAAGAAGTGTAGAGAAGATTAAGTATGCATGTGATTGCCAAAAGCTAAGTATAATTGTTTTACTTTGTTTTGATTGTTGTTTTTGCATATATATGATAAATTGATGTTAGTTATAAGTAAGGTTTGTAATGAAATTGGTAAATGAGTGAGTTGATGAAGTTATGAAATGCTCAAATGTTGGATATGAAGTTATGGGAGTTGTATGACATTGGGGATGTGGAGCTTTTATGCATTTGGTGTTGTTAAGTGAGTGTGATGGGTTGTATGTTACCTTTATGGTGTTGTTAAGACAGGTATTTGGAAAGATAATTGGTTATTCTTATGTTATAGAGTTCTAAAAACGCAGCTTGCCACATGGTCATATGCTCATCATTCTACACTCAGATGATAAACTCAACTCACTTGATGATTATAATACTGTTGTGAGGGCAAAAATTCCAAATCAAAGAGAAGAACCACAGCTGTATGAAGTTGTTCTTAAACATATGATCCATAGACCATGCAAAGGATGCAATACTTCGACACCATGTATAAAACAAAGGCATTGTAAGCGTCTTTTCTCGAAACCATTTGCAAATGCTACTTCTCAAAAGAATGACTCATCCTCAATATATAAATGGAGAAATACTGGTACCATCTTATTGCCCAATTGTCCTAATTTTGTTGTTAATAATAGTTAGGTCATCCCTTATAACCTTTGGTTGCTTCTTAAGTATGACCACCACATTAATGTGGAAGTTTGTACAAGTGGAAAGAGTGTTAAGTACCTATATAAGTACATCCACTAAGGACCCGATAGAGTTTCCATGGAAGTTCACATTAGAGTTGAAACTGATGAAATCCAACAATTCATTGATGCACGTTGGGTATGTGCCCTTAAGGTTATATGTAGATTGATGCAATTCCCAATGAGTCATATATATCCTTCAGTTATTAGATTGCAGATACACCGTCTTAACATGCATATAGTGCATTTTACGAAAGACCAATTGGTACGTTCCATTTTAGCAAAAAATACTTACAAAATTCTTTCATACAAATAACTTAGACTTGCAAGCAAGAAGATATTTGTATAAATAATTCCCGCAACACTACAAATGGGTCACGTCAACATAGCAGCGGAGAAGGAATGAAAGAAAGGTAATAGGAAGAATTTCACTGTTCGATCAACGGATGTAGAAAGGTTTTACTTACGAGTCTTACTTAACCATATTCAAGGTCCTACATCATTCGACTCCCTCTTAACATATGATGGAGCTAGGCATAATACGTTGTAAAAGGATGCACAAAGTCAAGGTCTACTTGAAAATAATGACAACATGCTTACTTGAAGCAGATTCTTTCCAAATGCCATCAGCATTAAGGAGGCTATTTGTAACTATTATGGTATATTTTCAACCCAATAATGTATGATCATTATGGTATGAATTCCATAATAGCATGATGCAGGATTATCCTTCTTCTTCAACCAACTCCAATGTGGTCTTACTTGACCAATAATTGAGAAACTTGAAATTATTATTAACTCAACATGGGAAGACATTATCTGATTTTGAGTTACCTAATTTAAGTAGCCACTCAGAAGACCAGAATGGTATACTAAGGATTATTCAAGATGAGTTATCAATTCTTATTGTTGTTGATGATATAAATGCATCCCCAAACTTAAATGTTGAACAAAGCCATGCTTTTCATTCGGTAATGTCAGTAGTAGATCGAGATGAACATGCAATTTTCTTCATAGATGGATCGGGGGGCCATAGGAAAACATATTTGTACCGTGCTATTTTAGCTTCTCTTCAAAGTACTGGTCATATTGCCTTAGCTATAGCTACTTCTGGAATCGTAGCAACTATATTACCTTGAGGTAAAACAGCATAATTGTGCTTTAAGATTCCTTTGGATCTAGATGCAGCTTCTATTTGTTCAGTAAGTAAATAATCTGAATTAGCTGATCTACTAAAGATTTCTAAAGCAATTTTGTGGAATGAAGCACCTATGGCTAATAGATATACCTTTGAAGCTCTCAATAGAACACTTCGAGATATCACGGAAATTGATTTACCTTTTGAGGGGAAAGTTATGATACTAAGAGGAGATTTCAGACAAGGTATTCCAGTTATTTCAAAGGGGACAAAACATCAAACGGTGAATGCATGCTTGAACAAGTTGTCACGTCCCATAGGGTACCCTAAACGTAACAGTCCGCCATATGCCATATATGATCCATGAATTACTACCTTAGTCTTTCGGGAGTCTTGTATAGATGTAAGGCGTCCCTTTACGACAATAGAATACTTGAACCGATGGAGTTAAAGAGTTTAATTTGGCATTCAATAGCATTAGAAAATAAATCAAGACACATATATAATTAGTTACAAAATCTAAGGGGCATTCCCCCACAAAAGAATATCATTTAGAGGTCTTTTACAGTCATCCAGAGTCTCTTGATTTCCTATGGAAGTCTAATCAAAATTGAATACAACTTCTAAAGGAAACGCCTAGCTCCTGTACCTGAGCTGTAGGTTGTCTCTGTCTAAGACATATGAACTGGTGCTGCAAGAAATAAAAACTGTAGGGACGTAAGCTATACTAGCTTAATGAGTGAGAACTTCCAAGATCACATTCATAACACATCATACAAGCAAGTGATTAGCTAGACAAGTGATATGCATCAAACATATGGAATCAACAAACATATGACTAGTCGGAAATCATATGTGAATGGACTTTCGCCCTCCATCCTAGGTTAGCGGATTAACGAATACTGCGGTATTACCAAATATGCCATTTAGGATCACGATCAACCAAGTTATAAATTCGTTTGTGGATCACGATTAACCAACTTTTACACCGTTTCGAATCACAGGAAACCAACCAATGCTAATACTCCATCCCCATTTATGATATGAATGAGTCCATATTTATTTTCAATTCCGAATGGTCAATTATACCAATTTCTTAAGTTATCAATCAATGGTTGCAGACAATCAATCCTAATTCATCTATACATGCAATAGTTAATCACCCGGCTTCAATATTCTTATCTTAAATTTCTCATATCAACAAAAACCATACATAATTCTCATTCATCCCCATCATGCATATCCATTTTATCTTTACCAAATATCTAGTGCAACTATCATTACAATCACATACAATAAATGGAATCGGAAGTAATACTCACTTGGCGACTGGATCATCGGTCTTTTAGTAAAAGTAATCCGGTGGTAGAGAATCGTCGATTTCGGGGTCACCTAAAAAGGAAGAAATACCCTAATAAGTATTTCATTACTTAACTAATCCAAACTATTTAACAAAACTAGTAAATTTGCAATTCTCGTTATTTGCAGAAGTCCCGACTTAAAATGGCCATAACTTGGCCACTTTAACTCGGAATTTTGTAAATTATATATCGATTTCTATCTACTTCAAAAGATCTATCTAATTCTAATATTATTTTCAAGTTTTGAAAATGTTTGAGTCACGAAAAATTCTGATCAGTACCAATTCCTAATTCCGAAAAATAGTTTTGTGAATGTTTGTAATGTTTCTACTTTATAGATCAATCATACATGCAATATTAATGATTTTCTATCATAAATGGCATGTTATGAGCTTGATATATGCATGCTCTTGACAATAGTTACTAAAAGGAAATTTTAGAAAGTCTTTATTTGTAAGACTCCATGAATATTTACTTTTATGAAAACTAGTTTCCTAACTTTGATCATTTCCATTTGTTTTGGATTTATTTCTCAAGAAAATCTAATTATCCTTGTTAAAATTGAGTCTTCATTATATCTATTAATTAGGACCTTCATTTCTGCATAAAAATTCCCATTTTGCACTTTGTAAACATGTTTTCAAATAGGGGTTATTCCAAAATCCGAATTTTGAAAAGTTAGTTTTTGAATGATTTATTTGAGAAAAACTTATTTAATACATTAAAATTTAAGGCTTTATTATACCTATCCCTTAAGGACTTCATTTCTTAAATAAAACTTTCATTGTGAGTTTGGAAAATAGGTGTTTTCATGACAATACTCCAAAATTACGAATTTTTTAAGTTGACTAGTAACTCAAAATTTCCTATCTTATTTCTACTCTTTGTTTTGCAATTTTTTCTTATCAAATCTCATTCCAACTTATAAAAATCATTACTTAATGATATCTATTACCTATACTCTTCATTTTTTATATAAAACACAAGGTTTAGAGTTGATAAAAGAGTTTTTAAAGCATAGTTTTGAAGTCATCCGAATTTTCATTTGAACATTTCAAACAAAAATTTTCCTTTTTAAGTTTCTTGTCTCATCTTCATTAATGTACTAATACACCAAATATTCACAAGATCATGAATGTCAAGTATAGTATAAGCATTTAAATGCTAGATCTACTACTTATGATACATGAAATGGAGTTTGAAAACATGAACATGGATTTTTATGCAAGATCACTACTTTACTCTACTACTATATGCATGAATATGAAGATCATTAGATGGAAACACATTTAAACACAAGATCTACTCTTGTGATGGCTTGATATTCATGTAGTAGTATTTTCTTGTCCTTAGCAAGTGCTCATGGGGACTTAAATGTGTAAATACTCATGAATAATCTTGCCATTACAAGATTTAGTGTAGAAAAAGATTTAGGATTCATCACCTAAAGCTTGAAATGAGTGGGAAATGAAGAAGAAATGAATTGTGTGTGTGTGTTGATGAAAGCTCACAGCAAGGAGAGGGAAATAGAGAGGATTTGTGACAATTTTGAAAAGTGAAAATGAATGAAAGAGAGAGAAATGTAAAAGAGTATATATATTAGGTTGAATTAGGATTTGTTTCTATTATAATAAAGAAGAAAAATAAAACAATTTAGGCCAATAAAAGAAGGGGGGGTGGGGGTGGGGGTGGGGGGGGGGTGGGGTGTGGTGCGCTGGTTCAAAAGAGAGGGAGAGAGGGGAAAAGTTGAAATTGTTTTGTTTAATAATTTATGTAATAATAAGTCTTAAATGTAATAATTTTTAAGAGACAAATTATCCTTGGAAAAGAAAATGTAATTAAGTATTTGTAAAGATGTAAGAGTAGGGAGTGGCTTGTAAGTGTAGTAGGTTGTACTTATAAATAGTAATGAATAGTAAACAATGCAATTACTTTACCGGTAGTAAAGAAAATACAAGAAAAATGCTATATCTTTAATTTTTATAAACCAAAAAATTATAAAATTTATATTTTTGAAATCCTTATTAAATTTCGGTTCTAAAGAGTATTTCAGAATATTTTTCTAATTTCGAGTTCTGGGGCTCGCTTTTCCGTAATGGATCTCGGGAAGGCCCGGAATGAAATTTTTTTTCAAAATCATATCTTTTTATGGTTTGAAATATACTTTAGAGCAATATTCCACATTAAATTATTTTACAAAAGTTCTTTTAGTTTGAAACCAAAGGAAAGCCGGATTCAGGGTTCCTAGGTTTCTCTCTCAAGCTTAAGCTAATCCGGTTTAGGGTTTTGGTTTCCGGTTTCCGAAGTTTACTCGGTTACTAGGAAAATCAGGGTTTACACAAGTCACCCCTTTAGAGAAGTGTTTGAATTCTTCAGCTGACTTAGAATATGAGAACTATCAATGATAATGATTTTTCTAACTTTTTAATAAGGGAGCGTACCATTAGCGAAGATTTCATATGTGTGCTAGCATCAATAGCCATTCCATGGGAAGGTGAGCATTCGGTCGACATTCTAATAGATGCAACTTTCCCAAATCTTTCAACATTTGCAGATGATAGAGATTATTTTGTCTGTCATGCAATTATAGCTCCTAAATGTCAAAGTTGAAAGATTAAATGAAAAAATAATTAAATATTTTCTAGGTGAGACCCATATAAACTACTCATTTGACTCCACCATGGATGATGCCGCACGTATGTATTAACAAGAATATTTAAACTCCATCTCGCCTAGTGGGATGCCTCCCCACAAATTGACATTTAAAAAAGGAACACCCATCAACATAGATCTAAAAGCTGGGCTTTATAATGGCACGAGGTTGATTTATGTCGACTTCTTAAGACATCTCATCTTTGCAAAGGTCTTAACAAGTTAATCAAGAGGGTTAAGAGTTTTTATTCCAAGAGTCTCTTTGAAAACTTCTAATAACTTGCATCTACCCTTTGAGTTGACAAGAAAACAGTTTCATATATGCTTAAGTTTTGCTTTAACAATTAATAAAGCATAACGTCAAACAATTCAAAATGTCGGAATCTATCTTTCTAACCATGTATTTAGCCATGGACAACTTTATGTAGCTCTATCCTAAGGGGTTTCAATGGCTTCAACAAAAATCTTAGATAAAAAGGGGTAAAATTTCCGATCTTCATCGGGTATATATACGGAATGTTGTCTATAAAGATGTATTACTATCATAAAGGTACAAAAACTCCATACATTATACATAAATGTTTAATATATTCGTTTCTATGTCTATTTCAAATAACTTTGTCCTATAACATCTTCATACAAACATTTAACCATAGATGGTGAAGACCACAAATTGTTGTCAACTGAATTTAAAATGTGGCGACTCGGTGTCTTCTAGGTATGATCTAATCTTACAATTCCAATATCTTTGCTTGCATCATAGGTCCATCTACAAAATTTACAAACACATCTATAATTTAACATACATGTCTTTGATTTAGGATTCTTGCTATGGTATGAGCCCTTTCGATGCTTGGTTGTCCAATATAGAGATTTGCGTTGTTCATCCACAATGATTGCCCACTACGGTAACTATTTACCTATCAAATTTTTAAATCAACCATATGTATAAACAAGGTATTCGAAATAGAAATTATGTATAAACAAAATAATTTAAACAAACTATGTTATTTTTTCATACACAGAGAAATTACCTAATTGTCTATAGCTTTGGCTGGAAATGTTCCATCAAGCTTGACAAGAGAACTTTCATTAAGACCATTGAGTGAGAGATGAGGAACATTCAATACGACAAGTAATTTTTACTAAAATAGATAAGGGTTTAACTACATTAATCCTATTGTTTTTCTCAATTTTTATCATGATTTGTTTTTAGTTTTAGCAAGCATCAAAATAAAAATGCCTAACATCTTACAAGGAAAAGAAATCCAAACATGTTTGTAGAAAACAATTACTATTGGAGTAAGACATCTATCCCAATTACAATTTCTTCTTTCGTTCCATGATCAATAGTTAAATTAGCACATGCATATATTTTTTTTTCTAGAGCGAAGAATTATACCTCCCTATACTTTCATCTTATCAAGGTTTGTGAAATTTTTAACTTATCTTATTCCACATATTACCATGCACTCTTAATTTGGTTTTAAGCATTTCATTTTATTTCTTTCAGTTTTATAAGCCTAAAGAGTCCTCTCATAAATTGTTGTACAAGGAGCTCAATACTATAATTACTAGATAATATGAGTTTTCTTAAATACCTTTTACCTACATTATAAAACAACTCTACAATTTATTAATATTTTCCATCCAACTTGTGGGCACATGCCTACTACTTCAATGAAACAAATCATGTTATATTAGGTTTTTTTTTTAGCAGTCTTTTAACTATTCGTTCTTCGTTTTGAAATTGTTGACATACTTTCTTGATTAGTGATACAATTTTTACTTCTTTTTTTTTAATGTCATACAATTTTTTCTATCACATACGTGTGAATGGGAAAAGTGTTGATTTATTTAGTAACTTCACATATCATAAATTTTATTGTACAATTTTGTTTTATTTTTTCACATACAATGCGGATGCGTCATCTCCTCGTGTGTGTGTGTATAGGATTAAATTGCAAACATATCTATTAACTTAAAGAAATTTATTACTTCTTCAAACAATTTGTTCGACACTGCATTCGCAGCGTTAGGCCCATCTCCGAGTTATGAAGTCAGGCTTTCATCTTCAAGAATCATTTACTCAAATGTAATGTTAGAGAGTGTAAGAAATTATTTTAGCAAGTATTCGTGCAGTTGTGCATCGAAACGGACCTTAATTTTATTTTCTCTCCATTCGCTCAATTTATTTTTTATAATTGACATTACAAGAAAGAAGAATTTGTTATAGTGATATCAACAAGATATTCTTAAAATCTAAATACTAAAATTATTGATTTGAAAATTAAAAATAAAAAAAATTGAAAGAAGCTAAATTTGGAGTATACCTGTACAATAACAATTACAAAATCCTTATCTAAAAAGATGCACACCATAATTTCCATTGTCCAGTGTCAACCTATCTTCTGCACCTCGAAAATTCGGATTGAGCTTTTAGACCTTCTGGGCTGGGCCTGCTGTTTGTATTAATGAAAGTGGTAAATTACGCAATCGAATCGAACCCAGTCGAAAGTCTGTATAATTTAAAGCTTCACTACAAATTACCTCCTTAATGCTTTGTCACGACTAACCAAGGTAGACATCATCACGAGTTGATTCCAAACCGGGAACCAGCCTGACCAGTCACCTACGGTTCCTAAATCGAGAACCGGCCCAGCAATGGCGGGTCTGAACCGGTAAAGGATCATTGATTCAGACGGCTCCTTACGGTTCCATCCCTAAAAACCGCATGACCTGACGGTTTTTGAACCGTCGATTCAAGAACCGGCAGAACCGGCGGTTCTACACCATAAAATTATAAAAAAAAGTAAGAAAAAAAGAAAAAAAATTATAAAAAATTGTAATTATAAAATAAATATTTAAAACTATTTTTGCATAAATAATAAAAAAATTATTTCCTATTCATAATATTTAATGTGTTATTATTAACAACATAAGTAATAAATACATTTGAAATCATATATTGTTAAATTTATGTAGACTTCTAATCAAAGTAGATTTTCTTTCTTAACAATGTGTGATTCGTTTTTTGTTATTGACAATTATTTATATCTTTGAATATTTTATAGTGTCACATTGCTAATATAAAAACTAAAAAAATGCAAGTGATTGTATATAAATAAATACATAATTATAAAATTTCTTTAACTAATGCTATGAACAATTATTGTTAGGCTCAATGTTATTTCAAGTTAAAAATTTATTTTGTATTTTTTCTTAGTTAAATTAAGTAAATTATTTAATTGATTTTTTATTTTTTTCATGGTTTCTGGTTCCTCTAGAACCGGAACCGAACCGTAAGAACCGGCGGTTCCTAAGAACCGGGAACCGGACCAGCTCCCATGGGTCCGGTTCCGATTCCACCACTTTTGGAACCGGAAACCGGCGGTTTGGGTCCGATTCCAGACTCGAACCAAACCATGACGATGTCTAAACCAAGGCGTTGGTTGAATTGAACTGCAAATTGCAACTCTATCTAAATAAATTAAACTAGATTGACTTTTTTGTTAAAGAATATCTCTTACTAATAGAAAATATCTTTTACTAAAATGACTTTTCTTAAATGAATATGTTTTTTTTTTTTTTAATGTTTAGTTGTATTTAAAAAGATATGTTAAAAAAACCTTTTCCGCATTTTATATGAATTTTATGTAAAACACAATGTACTATATAAATGAAATATTATTCATTATTAGAGAGTAGCTTGGAAAACAACTACTAGTATTAAAATAAGTAAGTTTATTTTTAGAAAGGATTTTCCATAAAAAAGAAATACTTTTCCTTATAAGGAAAAATAAGGATGTTTTCATTCTAATAGATAAATATCCAAAAAATTTGTTTTTTTCCAAGACCTAAATCGTAAAGAACAATATCTTTACAGCTTGATTTGCATTTTATACCAACATCTTGAAATATTTTGAGCTCTCTGGTTCAGTGCCTTACATGAGAATTGGAATTGAACTGGGCCATATAGTTTAAAAAGAAAAGAAAAAAATTAATTCGTATAAGAGAATATCCGGTTCATGTTTATATTATCAATTTTATTTAGGAAATCCACTTTGTTCCCATCGAATTTAAATTGCTCTAATCTTGAAATTTTAATATTTTTGATTTTTTGATATACCAAATAGGTAAAATTTGCATTTCTTTGTAATAAAACACATGATTGAAATATAAAAAATCAAATTAAATGTAAATGAGTATGAGATCTATCAAACATAATCATAAAAGATATGGTATGTGCTTTAGATTAGAATTGTTTTAAAGCGGCTTGAAAAAGAGTTGTTAACTAAATCATAAAATATGATTTGATTTGGTTTATACAAATCTACAAAATTTAGCAAGTAGAATGTGGTTTAAGGAAACAATGCATCTAATAATAATAATAATCATCATCAGAAGGTTTGGATAAAAAATCCTACCTACCCGGTATTTGAAATCATATCTTGAAAACACTATTTTAAGATAAGATTTCAAATTTAGCATCGAGACATGATTTTAGGACAAAGTTGAAGGTACCATTTATTCTTGCTAAAATTTGTCACACCTGTTGCATTTCACAATTAGCCTAAATACAAATTTACATGAGTTAGACCTACAAATACAAATTGAAAACAATTTGTATCATATATTTATAGAACTCTGAATCGCAATTTAAACCACTCAGCCTGAACTCCATAGCATAACAACTTCAAACTCTATTACATCTATTGGGAACTCCTAACACCCCAATTCTAAATAATACAATTAATTGCTAAGCTTCATTAAATTGACAATCACAACCATATGTCTAGCCACACAACAACAAGAACTAAATCAAATGTCTAACTGAACATTCATTATTACAGTTTAATGTGTATAGATACATAAAAGAATTTAAAAGTCTATACAAATGATTGATACATTGAATGAAAAATGAGAAAGAACAAGCCCGCAGTGTCATCTAATCCTCCTTTGAGTGAGGAACCACACTTCCCAATTAGGCTTTAGCTATGGGTATGGCAGTATCCAACTGAGTGAATTACATGCCATCCTAACCTTTACTCAATGAATTGTAAGGAAGATTCATGTGCATTGGCACAAGATTGGGCTCAGTCTAATTAAAACCCTCCACTATATCATTAGAAGTAACTGTAGGACAATCTTATGTGGAGTTAGTAGAGTCTAAAGGGTCATACTGAAGCTCTCAACCAAGGATGTCTCAAAATAGAGTTGAATATGGCGCTAATGGACTAGGTTAGGCAAAATCCCATGGTGTAGGTGTAGGTGTAGGTGATGCATAAGGAGAATACTCATGAACAGGCAATGCATCATCTTGATGTCTTATGGTGCATGCCTATGACATCACACCCCCTTGCCTTGTCCTTGTAGTCTACAGCAACCTCTATAAGCTAGCTAAAATAGTGGGGAGTCATCTTTGGCATATTTTAAGTTGTTCAATGAACTTCCTTTTTACCTCTCGAATTCGTTTTAAGTGAACAGTATACTTAAACTGCTTGAATATTTCAACTTGTAGGTCTTTCACTTTCAAGCTAAGCGAGTTTCTAACCTTTGCAACAATACACCCAGACATGGTGGTTAAGTCTAACTAAGAGTAATCCTAATTGATAATAGCATTCATAAATGTTTAAGGATCCTTAAACTTAGTGATTTGGAAACATTCACCATGCTTCTTGAAATATGCATGGAGACTCTACTTGTAACCCTTGTATAAATCAATAAATTATATTGACTATACTTTTTTATTCGACTCGACCACATTGTAGCTATATTGGTTTGCTATATAATGCATTTTGTCTGCCTATATCCAATGTTCTTTCATCTCAAACCACATTCCTATCTTAAATTATTTGCTAAAGCTCTAATTATCGTCACCTAAGAGTTACTCGTCTTAAAATATTGCATATCAACTACCCATACCCTTTTGTGAAGAATGACACAAGATTCAAACTTTCTATAGCATATACATCTTTAAGAGCTAACCAACAACACCACTTATTCCCCCTTTGTGAGCCATGCGGCTTATCAAGTATCTAAAACGAACCATCACCATCATTACTCTCATCACCATTGCTCATTTCAACCTCCCATTTCTAGCTCTTTGTCAATATTTTTAGTTAGTTTACTCAACTTAAAAGTAGGTACTTGAGGTTGATTGGTACCTTCTTATAGAGTCAAAGGGAAAATGTGTGATTTAAACATCTAGCTTTCAAACTAATGGACATAGCCTACATCTTATCTTAATCAATCTCATGTGGAGTAGACAATTCATTTTCATATATATCCAAATACATTGTTAGTGCACCATGCCCACATGAAGATGCAAACATTTGTTGCACATCATAATCATCATTAGTACGTACAGATCAATAATATACAATGTCTCCATCAATGGTGCACCTATAGAATAGCGCAACCTGTAAACCCTTAGATTTTACGGTAGTTATAAGTAAATCTTAGAGCCGAAGTTAAAATCGGAAGCCTAAAATCAAGCCAAGTCAATCCTAAGTCTTAGCAACCTTAGACTAGATCAGACAATTTCTAAAACCCTAAAATAGTGAATAAAAACAAAAAATGAGATGAACTTAAATTATGAACCAAATATATAATAGAAGTCCTAAAATAATCATATTTGCCAAAATATCAATCATTTCAAACCCATATGTGATCGGTTTTCAAATGAGGATATCGACACGTAAAGCGAGATAAAATATTTCGATAAACAATCTAGACTAGTAATACGGTAAGAATTCATAAAAATATCATATACAATTTTTACGGCTCATAAAAACGATGGTTATAGCTTATTTACGCGTATTTTTATCTCTACCTGTAATTTAATTGTCTTGTTTACTATTCATTACCATTCACCTCCCTTTACTTTTTCTTACACCTACTCTTACACACTTATATACCTATTCTTACATTTATGTTAGCTACACTACTTTTTACTATACTTTACTTAAACCTTTCTTACAGTTTTTCTTCTAAAATTAATGTTTAATTGCTTTCTCTTTCTTCCCTCATGTATAGTTAGCACTCTCTCTATCTCATTATCTATTTTATTTTCTTTTTCATTTATTTTCTTAGCTTTTTTCCCTTCATTTTTCTCTTACGAATACATCCTCTCCCACCTCCCCCCCCCCCCCCCTCCCCCCCCCCCCCCCCCCCCCCCACGCCCCCCCCCCCCCCCCCCCCCCCCCCCCCCCCCCCCCCCCAACCCCCCCCCCCCCCCCCCCCCCCCCCCCCCCCCCCCCCCCCCCCCCCCCCCCCCCCCCCCCCCCCCCCCCCCCCCCCCCCCCCCCCCCCCCCCCCCCCCCCCCCCCCCCCCCTCCCCCCCCCAAAAAAAAAAAAAAAAGCGTACTTCAAAATTTCTCTTCTTCCATCATCTATTTTAGGAAAACACTAAACCACATGTATGCATTATGTAATGTGATATGTGAATGTGTATATGTCTTTTGAGTATTTTTCATAAAAGTTCCTCCCGATGCTTATCCTAGGGAATGGAAATACAAGACAACATATTATTCATATCACCATGTTTATGTTCGTGTTTGCACTATGTTCATTTTATTCATATTGTTAACTTAACTTTCTATATATTAAAATGTATATGTAGTATGTATATTTTTAGAGTTTAAATACTCACTAATCTAACTCCTTTCTTTAATGCTTTTATTACATACACATTAATTATTTCATGCTTTTATAAGACTAGCCAAATTCTAATTTTGGACTTGTCCATATTCAAGTCCGAACAAGACTGGATCAATTCAAGTCTCAGAAAGTCGTGAAATAAAAACTAAGACTCCCATAAATTTTCTTATTGTTTATTTTGATTTTATTTATGAGACTGGAAATATTCAAGTGTGAGGAAGTCTTGATAAAAATCTAAGACTTCTATATTTTTTTACGCTTGCTTTATTTTATTTGACATGATAACTGAAGCTATTTCGAGTCTCGAGGAGTCTTAATAACAAGCTAAGACTTCTATATTTTTATTCTAACAACTATATTTTCATATTTGTTTTATTTATTCTTGGTATGATTTTGTGCCTATAATTTGTTTTCATTTAATTTTTAGACTCACGTCCATGTAAGTTCATAGTGATGTTGTTATGTTAGAAAATTAATTTTAAACATGATTGTTGATTTCTTGGCATGAAAAGATGTTTGCTTCAAAACTCTTTTTTGATACAAGAACAACCGTTTATCAAAAATTTAGAACAAGTAATTTACTAAATTTTTCTTGTAAGATGAAGCTTAAAGAAATTTTAAGGATAATACAATTTAGAATAATTTTTTTCCGTCAACAAAAGTCATGTTTTGAAAATAATTGGCTAAAAGAATTTTATTTTGAAATATTCATGAACTCAAAATAAATATAAAATTATGATTTTTAGTTAGGTATTCATATTTACAAAATCAAGAGTTAAAATTTTATTTAAACCTCCAAAATAGATTTTCCCAAGAACTTGATTTTCCCGCCTTCCATGAAAAGATGTTTCAATAATTTTTCTATTTTGAGCAACACTACTACGATCATGCATGTAATGTGAGTTATTTCATTATTATATGATCTCTAAAGATGGAAATCTTAATTTATAGAATCCAAATGAAATGAAAATTTTGAAAATTGACATAACAAAGTTTGAAACCTTTAGAACGCATTCTGTACCCCGTGATTTTGAGCCTTAAATGACCTTAAATTTTAAAAATAACCTTAGAAATAGATAAATTATTTGAAGTAGATAGAAAAAAAAAACTACTCATATACAAAATTCCGAGTTAAACTAAGCAAGTTATGACCATTTTAAATTGGAACTTTCATAACAAGGAAAAATGATGTGAATAGTGTAAATAGAGTTAGAAAATTAAGTAGAACTTAAACAAAATGCTCAATCCGAATATTTTTTTTGTTTAGATGACAAAGAACACAGTCTACCCCTCGAGGATCACTTTGATTGATAGTATTTGCCATGGCCGGGTGAGTTTTTCCTTTATGCTTTATCTACTCTTATATGTGCTTATAAATTAGAGCACTAAATTATAAGAAAAGATAAAAATGGCTTGCATATGGATGATTGATTAATAAACAATAAGCATATCGGAACTTGAATAATTGAATTATATAAATTGTTTCCATGTCTAAGTTGAGATGTGTGTGAATATTGCTTGATCATCTTAAATGGAAACCAATTATGGATTGGAAACCCCCCTTAAAATAAATTGATCATGCATATCACTTAAAGAGTCACATTCACATTTTGCCACTACTCCTCAATATGGGACCGGATAGGTAAGTTACCTAACTACTTCATGAGGGACTGAGGGTCTATTTGTTTTGGCTTTTTTCCGGCAGATACAGACACTTTTTCAAACTTTTTTCTAACAAATTATTTATCAAGAAATAGATATAGATAAAAAAAAGTTGACAGTTCTCATCAAAAAATCAAATAGAATAAATATAGATAAAATTTAGATGCAAATCGGATATATTTTGCACATATCATTTTAAAAAAGATACAGATACAGATGAAAAACAGACAATCCAAACAAACCCAAGTCGTTCAGAGTATACGGTCTCATGGTGTAGCCATATCGGATCGATTGCTTTAGGTAAGAGTTACTCTAGAATTAATAGTACAGTTATTTGGAACCTCAAGACAGGCGCACAATATTAAAAAAGGTTGATGGACCCATTCAAAACATTTCCTAACCCCTGATATGGAGGGCTAAATCCATTCTACATATAATTTCAAATATTTGTATGTATATGTTTGTTCATACGGATGTTGCATTATATATGCTTGCTAACAAACTTGTTTGTTATATTGTTGCTTATGGGTATATTTTGCATAGGGAATTATCTCCTAAGCTAATTATAGACTTTTAATATCGCAGGTTCATCTATTTTCATACCCAAGGTTTCCCTTTACTTGGGTGATAATTATGCCTTTTTGGAGAGCTTTTGAACGCACTCTACTCGAAGACTATAGAATATATTACCTTTAAAATCTTTTAGAATATGTTTATTTTACTATGGCATAGATTTTATTATTTTGACTTTATAAGATTGTACCAAGGGAATACCCCTATGACTATGTAAGATTATTGATCCTTGAGTTGTGAAAATGTAGGTTTAGTATTTCCTCGTGTGCATTTTACTACTATATTAAATTACATACCCCGCTGGTATTTCCTATTGTTGTGAAAACACGCCTTACGTATGATATCGAAGCTTTTGCATGATGAAGAACAGTCATTCCTAAACTTTAATATCGTATAAGATGGACTACCACGTTTATAATACCCCTTAGGGTATGACACAACCTGATGTGTCATCTTATCTAGATCTAGCCGATTGCACATAATAATTAACAACACATCATATTTTGTATCTTTTGAAATACTAACTAATATTATAGGCTGTCTATCATAGTGCACCTCATCTTTCTCCTTCTTTCATGTTTCCATGAGTATAGCACACAAATTTAATCTCCTTTATTTTCATATATTGTTTGTTAACTCAATGTATACCATTAGCACATCATTCATGACACGAAAAAACCCAACTTGCCTTACCAAACTACTTTATATACATTCCTATAATTTTCTTTTTAGTAATTCATGCAAAATTTTTATAGTTAGGAAAACAACTTGAAAACTGTATAATACATGTAATTGAAATATTGATATGCATTATAGGATTTTAATTACATATACTTGAAAATTGATTGCAAGGGCCATTTGTAATTTAACATTTTGATTCTATGAAAAACATAAGTAGGAATGTGATTAATTGAGCTGTGAATGTGCAATGTGTTTTAGAAATTGCATCAAATAGTTAATGTGCGTGCAATATAAACGTTGTGGCAATTTCTTGAACACTTTCTACAAATACTATATCAACATAGTGGAATTTAAACAACTAAAAATACATTATGTATGTATACATACATAGTATTATTCACCTAAAAATTTTAGTAGAAACAAATATTTCTAAACAAAATCAAGGGAAGGATATTTACATTCGCTGTGCACTAGGGATTGGAAAATTAGGTTGAAAATCTCAAGCAAAATCAATGCTTAATCACACCACACAAGCATAATGAGAATGGATTTAATGGGAATTGATGTATAAAAAAAAAATGTAAGTTTGATGTAGCGTTAGGTCCCTTTTTTGTTTTTTGTTTTTTGTTTTTTTTTTTTTGTCTTTTTTAGGGAAAAGACATGCAAAATGAGAAAAATAAAGGACAGGCTCTTTGTATATATTGCGATGAAATCAAGTCTTGAAGACAGTACTTATATTGTATGCTACACCTGAACCCGTTTTTTTAAATGCCCAGTTATTTATATATAGATATATATATATCCATTTTCCCGTCGAAAGCTGCTCTTTCATCCTCGTTTCTGGGATTGAATTTTTTGCGATATAATCGAAATACAAGCCCCCCCAAATCGACAAGATAGGCTTTGCAAACATAAGTTTCTTTAAAAAAAGAGACAAAAAAAATGAAAGGGGCCCTTTCTGTAGATAGATGATCATAAACCGGCCAAAATAATCAAATCAAATGCAGAAATAAAAGGAATAATCCAGCAAGATTTAAACTAGTCTATGTGGGTCGAACGCACGACAATATAATTTAAATAATTCCGGAATCTTCAATCAATTACGTTACCAGCTCCTCAAGTGATGAACCCAAACCTATGTGGCTATGTATATTGTCTACACAGATTAGGTTATTAGGTTCTGAAGAGACCACGAGGCCCATGACGATATCATAACATATATTTATTACATTAAATCCTTATTATATTATTCTTTTAGAATTTTTTAATCAAGATAGATCGGATGATTTGGCCGTCGATCTCCTGAAAAGAAGTTAATAAAATAAAAAATAAATAAATAATTTCAAGTGTAGCATTTCAATAATAATCCACCACACGTCTGGAATTTTTCGGTACTTGTGAAGGTTGAAACCCTCGAAGAAAATGGTACTGTGGGGAGACAGTTCTATAAATTAGGTAAATAGTTTAAACTACTATAATGATTTTATGCATATGTTGTCATATGCTTTGCGTCTGGTCTTGTTTATGAGTAATGCATCCATACATAATCCTAGAAATCAATAATGTCGTACTTGTTTAATGTATATGTATCTAGATATATTTTCTTGTTATTTTTGCAAAATGTAAATGATGACTTGTTGGCATGACAACCGCAGACAGTTTGATTTAGATGGAATAAAATGTATAGCACCTGTTATATATTTTATGAGAAACATAAGTATGTAAAATATGGAAAGATTCTTGTATTTAGATTGTTCATAAAAGAGATCACGATTTACGATTAAGTGTTTATATCTAATCTAACATTTAGATATGACTGGTTCAAATGCTTTTAGTAATTTCATCTCCTGCATTTATTATATTCTAATATTATGAGGAAATTGAACGATTATCATCTTATTCACGTAAAAATTAATAAATATAAATTATATAAAAATAATTACTAAGATTTGTATAGCTTCATTGTTAATACATGTAAGGGCTGAACCTTTTAATGAAAGTCTGTGTGTGAATCATCTATACCAAATGCGATTCATTATAGCTGAAAACAAATTGCTTCTATTAGATGTCATTTAGCGATATACAACTTTTGCTAAATCACATCTTGTATAAACAATTATTTTGTTAAATCATAAACCATATTACCTACACGCACTTTTGAGTGATTATTTTGCTAATTCATAAATCGCATTATCTATATGTGATTTTTGAGTTAATAATTTTGTAACTAAAATTATCTTATTTATATTTATGTAATTTTTTTAAGTTAATAGACATGTGTTTGCAAATAATTTTGTGATCTAATAACATTATCCTTGATTTCTTACGTAGAGTGTGTTAGGTTTGAATTCTCTCTTCTTCATGGTAATGAAAAAAAAAAAGGAATAGACATTAGTTTTTCCCTAATCTTCATAGGTAGTCAAATATTACAAGTAGCTATAGTTGACAGTTAGTAACTTTTACTGGGACAATAATAAAAAAAAAAAAAAAAGATGCAAAAAAATTGCAAATAATCTCAAAATTTTATTACTTCTATAAAAACACTTCAAACTTACTAAAGTGTACTAATTGTTTAATTTTTTTTATTGAAAAAACGAATATCTTTAGATTGCTAATTTGTCAACTTTTAGGGGCTAATTTCAACTTCTAAAGTTTTAGCGTATGCCAATCTGTAGCTTCTAGGGGGAGAAAACGAAGGATATGTAAAATTTTTTTATTGTAGTGTTAGTGCGGGATGACACCAATGACTAATTTGTTGTGGTTGTTACTGCAATATATTTTTGTAATTACAAGAAATATCTCAAAGGAAAAAAGCAAAAGAAAAAAAAGAGAGAGAAGAAATAGAGTGAAACAGATAAAGCGCATTGGTTTTATTGATGCCAAATAGTTTATCTTATAGCGCTAAATTAAACTGTTGGAATTTCACTTCCAAGTTTCTATCAAGAGGAAAAAGTTGATGACCCATCACAGAAGAAAATACGACTCCTTAATTTTTGTGGAAACCCTTTTGCTTTGTTGAAAATCTGGACTTTGAAAAGGTAAAGAGTTACACTTACTTTCAAAAGCTTCGATTGAGTTGTCCACAGTCCATCCACTCATTATCGGAGGAAAGACTAAGGTGTTTGATTGTCAATCTTTCCTTTTTTTTGTCTTTTCACCTTTGCTATGAAGGATACGTTGGAAAATTGCAACGTTGAAAATTTTAACCCACTAAAAGGATAGCTCATTGGTGCTCAAAATGACAATATTCCACATTACAAAATAACACAAATCCAGCATGATTAAAAAATTTTATAATTAATAAGGTGTAGATTTATGATTATAATATAAATAAACAGAATTATGACGTAAATAAACTATTTAGTTGTATCATCGATGGACTAACACCAGTGATCATTTTTACGATTATTAAGCCTCAGAGAGAAATTGAAGCTCTAATTATTTAAAACTCCAATTCTCTAAAAGACAGTATAAGCTTCTTAAGTAATCAATTTATATCCTGTAAATATTAAATCTAGTTGTCTCATTTGGTATATTGGAATGGACCTAAATAAAATCGCCATTCTAAGTTTCAATTCCATTATTTCTATGTTGGATGCATTTATAAAAGTTGGAATCACGATTTTCGAAATTGATGATTCAGACTTTAAGTGGAAATTTCTTTCCGCCCTTAAGAAGGTAGAATTGCTATGCCTTTCCATATCATTTTTTTAATCTCTTTTATTGTAAAGCATACTTTAGACTCTCCATTACTAAGTTGTACAATGAGGAAGTCTTTTTTTTTTTTTGTCATTACAATAGAGGAGGGGAAAATCGAACCTATGACCTCTTATATGAGATATCGGAAGGGATATCACTAGACCACAAGGTCAATGACATATATTGAGGTAGTCCGTTAAGTTCTTTAATCTTCCTAAAAGAAAAAAAATTAGAAAAATAAAAACAAAAAAACATCTTTAATAATGAATTTCAAAAAAATAAAAATAAAAACAATCCAAAAATCACATTTTATATCGTTATTAATGAGTAAGGTTGAGCATGTAACTCTGTCATATAGGATACCTACATGTACCCTGCTTAACCTGATAGGATCTAAGTAGGTATTGAAGGCTAGGGGTGGGCACGGATCGGTTTGGTTCGGTTTTTCCTAAAACCAAACCAAACCATAATTTACGGTTTGGTTTTTTTTCTATCCCAAACCAAACCATTAAGTAACGGTTTGGTTCGGATTATAAATTTTTTAAACCATTAAATAACGGTTTGGTTCGGTTTGGATTACGGTTTAAATCAAAATTCTAACTAAAAATCTTCCTTGTGCTAGTTTTTTTATATTTGTGTAGATTCTTAAATATTTATATCATTTTATAAAGTTGATATTATAAACCACGATAAAATACTTTATAAATTCATCATACTTTTAATCTATAGTTCTTTATAAAATCAATTATCCACCAATAAAATAAATCCACTAACCAATACATAGTAAGTTATAATTCATGACCATCATGTCAATTATCTACCAATAATTTGACTAAAATAAAAAATCATCTATCAACAAAATTCATCAATGAATAAAATGACCAGTTGACAAAATATATTAAACAATTAATACATAATGAAAGTTTATAACTAAATAAACAAATTTCATACTTTACAAAGTTAAAAGCTATTAAAAAAAATAGTTCATCATCAACAAAAAATTACATATCATGAGCTTAAAAAGAAAATTTAAAACGAACAAGTTGATTTTAATTAATATTCACTAAATAATAAATATTAAATGAAATCATATAAATATATAGTAAAATATTATTATATTTTTCTAAAACGGTTTGGTTCGGTTTTACGGATTGGTTTGGTTTACCTTCCAAACCAAACCATAAATTTACGGATTGGTTCGAATTTGAAAAATTTCAAACCAAACCATGAAAAAAAACCATCTTTTCGGTTTGGATTGGTTCGGTTACGGATTGGTTTGGTTCGATCGGTTTTTTTGCCCACCCCTATTGAAGGCTACAGGATAGGAAACAGAAATATTATTTTATTTTTTTAACACTTACTTTTGTGGGGTAGGATAAAGATATGAGGTTTTCATTCCTCTACCTACACTAAAACATATACAATAGAGTATACAAGTTCAAGGTACCTATTACTATCCTAAAACATGCATTCTATTAAAAAATTTATAATATATAATAAATAAAGAATAGATAATAATACTCTATTTTTCATTTTGCAATCACTTTTAGTTAAAATTATCTTCTGTAGGCCACATTTTAAAAATTTTATTTAGAAAAACTTGTATTAGTTTATTATTAAAGTACTTATAATTTTATATTTGAAGAATTCTAATGGAATGTGCTTGAACTTCTTAGTAATAAGAACATGTTATTTATTTTTTAAAACTAATTGATAATATATGTTTTCAAATATTTTGATTTTAGAATTTGATAGATGTTTTACAATTTTATAATCAAGTTCTAGATGTATTTATTACAAATTTCAACTTTAACACATAGAGGGTAAATTTGGTATCTACATTTTAGGATAAGTTTATTTAAAGTATTAACGTTTGGAGTAGTTAAAAAAAAAAAGGGGGATTAATATTTTGTAAAGTGGTTCAAATAAGGAATCACCATTTTGCAAGTTCTTTCAAGGTATCAACTTTGGAAAACGTGTTTATTTAAATAAGATATTAACATTTTGAGTGGTTAAAAAGGAGATTAATTTTTATCAATGGTAAATTAATAACTTATTTTATTCAATTTGCAAAACGTTGATTCATCTTTTTAATTACTTGAAATATTGATATTTTAATGAATTTATTCTCCAAACATCAACTCCTCATTTTAGTCATCTCTACTATCAGTTTACCCAAAACATAAACAAGTTGTGCATATTATATATCGTGTGGTATTAAAAAATTATTTTTTGAATTCATTTCAGTATGTTATTTATAATGAATATATATAAATAATGTAACCTTACATATTACAGCATAAAATTGAAAAAAAAATTACAGGTTTCAAGATAGATAAAATATACTATAGCATAGGTTTGAGATATAAAATTGCACACATTATATCTTACAAGATAGAATATGGGTAAAACGTTATATCATAACAATGATTTAATTAAAAGCATGATCTGCCATAAAAACTAATCAAACTTAAATGATGGCCTTACATATTACAACATAAAATTGAAAAAAAAAATTACAAGTTTCAAGATAGATAAAATATACTATATCACAGGTTTGAGATATAAAATTGCACACATTATATCTTACAGGATAGAATATGGATAAAACTTTATATCATAACGATGATTTAACTTAAAAGCATGATCTGCCATAAAAACTAATCAAACTTAAATGATGGCCTTACATATTATAGCATAAAATTGAAAAAAAGAATTACAAGTTTCAAGATAGATAAAATATACTATAGCATAGGTTTGACATATAAAATTACACATATTACATCTTACAAGTTACAAGATAGAATATGAGTAAAACTTTATATCATAACGATGATTTAACTTAAAAGCATGATCTGCCATAAAAACTAATTAAACTTAAATGATGGTCCTACTCGCCATTTACATAGGACGCATGTTTAATGAGGTTCATTTGCTTTCATTATTCTTTTGTCTTTTCCCTTTTTTTTTTTTTAATTTCTTTCTAGAATCCGTTTCAAAAATTCAAATTCTGATTATAGAAAGATTAAAACAAGTATTTGATTACAACCTATAACCAAAAGAGAAAAAAAAAAAAAAAGATATCTAGAGTATTCCAATATGATTAGATGTTGCCGTATTCCAATTTTCTTTAATTTAGAGAAAAAAAAAAAAGTACAAGCGGACAAAGTTTTATCTGCCCCACAGATAAACTTTTATATGTTGAAAATTGTTAAAATTTAACACTTGGATCTTCTTTTCTACGGTGACCATATTTTAACATGGTTATGATATAGTTAATAAGACTTCCAAATCACTTTATTATATTTGGACCAACCAGTAGACAATTTATCCATTATTTATAAAATATAGATAGAACTTTTGCAAAATAAATAAACTTTCAAACATTGGATTTTTCATAGATATTTACAATTAATATGTAAGGAAATAATTCAAAGGTACCTACCATCATTATTCCGAATACCTTTTTCTTTTTTCCCCCCGTTTCTTTCCTAAGTAAAAAAACTGTCATGACATATAATGATACGCCTAGCAAAACTATCTCTAGGATACTAAAATAAGTAGTAATAATTGATGGGTAGAAATCCCAATTTCAAGATGAAATTATGTTTAAGAGTGATAAATATAAACTCTTCACTTATCTTGAAAATTACTCATTAGAATTTTAAAGATACTCGTGAATAATTGATATAACTCATAAAAACTCATGCATGTTTGCACTCATCACAATCTAAATAATTACTAAAATGTGGGGTTTAAGAGCAAAAACTCACAAAGATTAGTTTCTCTAATAAAAAGTCAAAGGTTCATCAATCACGGAAATAAAACTATTTCTAGTACTCCCAAAAACTAATAAAATTACTAAAGTACCCCTAATTAAAAATTTTAATAAAATTACTTATTAAAAAACAAAATAAAATAAGCATTCTAAGCTCTACACAGCCTTCAGAACAAGTTGAGTCATGTATTCTAGAAACTACGATGAAACTCGCAAAATTGTTTTCGACATAGCCTTGAACACGTGTATGTCAACTTCTTTTGTTGCACATAGAAGGTTTTATATGACCCTAAATGCCGGCATGCACTTTGGCCATGTTGTGCACAAAAGTGTATTTCCTTTACTTCTCTACCTCTGTTCTCAAGATGACCTTTAACATGACTTGTGTTGCTACTTATGTAGAATTTGCAATCTTCAAGCATGCTCAAAACCAAGTAATTACGACCTACACAACTGCTATCTTCATGAAATCCAAAACGACAAATTAACTTCACTTAATCAAGCTTCAATCTATCTTCAAGAACTCTCATAGTAAGATTCTGCAATCCTATAACTCATGTTCTAGTAATTAGATTTGTAACTTGATTCTCATCATATAAAGGCCCTAAAAATAAATTAAATTTAAGAATAATTAAGAAATTATACCCCTCTTCTTTCTTTATTTTTTAATTATAAATAAAAGACTAACTCACTAATTCTTTTAATAAACCTAAGGGTAATTGTTCATCTCTTCCTTTTTTTTCTTTCACTCAAGGTACCAAATCGTAATACTTAGGGGGCATTTAGTCAACATAAATTTGAAATTGGATTGGACAAAAAACCTAATCCTTAATTTGGTTGATTCTCTTAGACTTGCATTGCGTGATAGTGAATGGGTTATTAACTTTAGTGCTTCTTTTCATGTGCATCATATGATGAATTCTTCTTAACCTACTAATGGCAACTATCGTCATATTAGGATGTGAAACAATGGAATACCTAAAATTGTTGGTATTTAAAATAATATTTTGAAAACTAGCACTAGGTGTATGCTCATTCTTAGAGATGCGAAACATATTCTCGACATTGGCCTAAACTTTATATTTGTGGGAAAATTAGATGATGAATGATAAAAAAGCTACTTTGGTGAAGGTAAATGAAAGCACACCAATGATTCTCTCATAGTGGCTAAAGAGAAGGGAAAAAATAGGAGAAAAGTCTCATTTAGTACCTGAACTTTTATGAAAAGGATAATTAAGTACATGAACTTTCGAGAAGTCTAATTTTATAACCAATTGAACTTTTCTTGTCTTAATCATAACCCCTATTAACACCGTTAACTACGTTATCCATGCACTACATAGAAAATTCACTTATTGATTTTTCACATTAGAGTTAAATGCATGTGGAGTATGACCATGTTTATGGTTGTGTGGTATATTGAGTCATTGTGTAGCCCTAATTTTCCATGTATATATCCCTCATAAAGATTGAAAAAGCCTGCACTTTTGGGAGAGCTTTTACCAAGGATTCTTGGAGATTTATGTAGATTTCCATAAAGCTGAAGATAATGAAAGGAATAATTTTCTTTTGTTGATCATAATTTAGAATACGAATTAAAGTACTCGTCTTTATGTTTTATTGAATTATATCATGCAAGAATAGTTTCTTAACACATAGACATTGATGAAACCTAGAAGAACTTTTTGACTATGTTGTTATTCAATTGAATTATTGTATTTTTTTAATCTAATTTTGTTTTTTTATTGTTGTTAAATCTTTATTTGCTCGTGTAAAATTTAATGTTTGATTATATTCATATAAATCATATATTTGAATCAATTTGCATGCAATCCAAGAGTTATGATATCATAAATTTGTTGAGATAGTTAGAAGCCTAATAATGAAATCCACAAAGCGAGAGATATATCTATAGTTGTCAAAATCATGATTTTATCCATAGAATTCTATGAGTTTACGATTTTATGAAGTATATCCAAGTTGATTTGTGATATAATCATTTTTTTTTTTGTAAAATCTTACGATTTCAACCGAATTTACGTATAAACTCAGTAGAAACTTATATTTTTAATCAGGGTTTACCAAATTTACTTATTTGAGTCAAATAAGCTAAAATATAAAAAATACAACTATTTTTTTACAAGCCCATCAACTATTAAGATAGTACATTTTTCTTAGTACAATTCAATTTTGTTTTCATACTCTCTCTGCATCTCTTTCCCTCTCTCCCCCAACTCAAATTATTCTGCATTTATATAATTTATCAAGTTGAGTTATAGCCATAAATCTTATGAGAAAACTTATTTATTTTTTTATAAAATTAAAAAATTAAGATAAGTTGAAAATTTAGATCCCCCTTCATTTTATAATTCTTTCAAACAAAAATATAGAAAAAGAACTTAATTATGACTCTAGCTACTCTTTTGTTTTTGTGTATGCTATATATTGATTAAGAGTTATTACAAGAGAGAGAGAGAGAGAGAGAGAGAGAGAACTTAATTTCCTTATTTTTCTTTTTATATTATTATGTATTTCAAATTTTTTAACGACTTTTGCAAGATTATTTATAGTTTTTCAAAACAATTTTGCGTAGGTTGTAGAAACGTATGTTTTTATATTTCGATTTTACAAACTGTTTGATAATTCCATGTAGAATTATAAGTTTGACAACTTTTATATCAAAAAGTAATATGATCTTATGGGTTTGGTTAGAAAAAGATTCTAATTAATCAACCTAAGGTTAGGGGTTTTTATGTCGAGAGAGACATTAATCTAAATTTAAAACTGCTACAGTGTAAAAAATTAATAAAGAAATTGAATCTTATTGTTCAATCACATAGGTAATTCTAGTGGGGATTCATGGGTCTAGGTACTATTTTCCAAATCTTGATTACAAAAGTTAATTTGCTTAATTATTAGTTTATACTTGTTTCCCTATGGGTCCGACATTTGATTAGTTCGCTATACTACCATACGTGTTGGGTACACTTGCTTCAAAAGATCAATGCTCTTATCCATTATCATCATAAGAGTCGGTGGTATGTTGCACCTCTTTTTTGGGGTGTGATAACTTTAGATAATATCAAGCTTCGTATTATCATCTTTATAAGATTTTTTTTCCTAGCAAGTTACCGAGTGCAAAAAAATTTAATGGAAAACCTAAAGAAAGTATGAAAGATTGCATAGGTAAACAAAATTATTAGCAAAACTAAGAAAGATGAAGAGTTAGATATATAACAAATAAGAAGAGTTTAAAGAAAAGGCTAGAAGTACCACAGATATTTCATATCTTAAGAATTCAAAATAAGTTTAAAAAAAAGGGTCAGGTATAGGGTTTAAAGTACTATAAGCAACCTGATTCAAAAGGACATCATTTAGAAGTCGAACTAAACTAGAAGCTTAAAGCAGGATAAGAGTGTAAACAAGTCAAAAGTTATAATTGATGATTGAAAGTTAAGAAGAATGATAGAAAATTTCAAAAGTAGAACGAATTATACAAGAATGGATATATGAAGATCCAACATAGCAATTAGATTTATTAAGGTAATATATTTAATCAAGATCAATGATCAGTTGATCCAATGGGAATCAATTACCAAACGATCTAGTCAATTATATATGGAAACAATCCAACATTTATCAAGACAATTGAGGAAAATCAAGACTGAGACATGGCAAGAATCTCAAGGAAACTCGATAGATGGATAAGATGTGCATTACAGCGACTACTTTCAAGAATAGAATAATTTTAACGTTGAAGATGAAATTATGTAATGGACATGTTTTGAAGAATGGAGATATATAGAACAAGACGGAAGAATTTGGTTAGTATGCGATCTTGTGCTAAAACTTTTAATACTATTGTCCTTGTTGAGATATTTGAGCTAATTTCTGAGGAATCATGCTATAATCTTCCCGGATAAGTTTTTGATAGAAAACTTGAGTGAGACTAGTAGAGAAAGATTACAAGACTCAATCTGTAAATCTACATAATTCCAAGTGGAATGTGAGGCAAGGCAAGATTGAGATATATAAATCTACCTATTCCTTGAGGATTGGGAGGTGGAGTGTTTACACCTTTTGCTTCCCCAAAACCCCAATCCTCTGGATCTACAAAGTGGATTAATTGGTTCCATATCCGTGTTAAAAGAAAAAATTGATTCACATGGAGGAATCTCCATAATGGATGTATGATATTCTATATGTATACTATTTTATTTTACCAAATTTACAAAATATAATTTATTTTGTGCATAAGTCAAAATTGCTACAGTACAAACTGAACTTGATTATGTCTAAATCAGAAACTCAACATTCATTATAGCTTTAAAACATTATGAATTTGACGGTTTTGATTTGTTAAAATCATGCGCTAGGTTTAGTTTACCTATGATAAAATAATATAATGTTTTCCATGCAAAAAGCCTTCTACTCTGAAATTTTCCCAACAATCAAACACCCACCATCCCGAATCCAACAAGTTTACTTTTTATTACATTATTGTTGATTTCTTATTAGTAATATATTAAGGCGATTTTCATTTTCACTAGTTTTAATTGTTATGTATTTCCTAGTTATTAGGATTATATTTTATTATGGGCAAGTATGATTCCTTTTATGAGTCAAGTAAATGGGTTTATTATATAATCACATAGAGTTAAACAATAGATTACTTAACTTTGAGTTTGATAAACCTTTATGGTTGTTATGAATTGACTAAGTTGAGTTTCTTCCTAGATAATCGTTTTTCTTTTTTTCATCCATCTAGCTCTTTTCAGTCAAATTTAAACTGCCACAAGCTTGTTGATTGAATTCCTAGAGTTATATCAGATTTCCTTTAAAGCTTCTTTTCATAGGTAGTACATTATTTGATTACAAATTAGCTTGGCTTTAGTACTTATGTGTAATATTGAATACCTTTTTATTTTTCAGTTTCATAAAACCTAGAAAACTATTCCTTTGCTTATTTATCAGCATTGCAAAAACCTAAAGGCATAATTCAAATCGGTTTAGTATTACCGTATCCACCTTATTCTATCATTAGGTATTAGAGCCATATAGATCTTCTATTTGGTTATCTATGACTCAACTATTTTGTAAATTTATAGATTGACTTTAATTGATTATAGATGTCATTGAATAAGTCAGTGATTATATTAATGGTAATACTATAAAAACCGATACAATTTATACCTTAAAAAAAAAAGAATTTCAGATATGGTTAAATTCACATATATTTGCAAAAAAATGTTATGACAGAAAAGTTAGATAAGAATTCAAAAGATATATTTGCAGCTAAGTAATAATTTTTTGGATGAGAGAAATTGATTTCGATGAATTGACAGTTTTACTCATAAATTAATCAAATGAAATCGATATTAAATAAATAAAAATATAATATAAATAAATTATAATTATTGATTCGATATAAATATGGCATTTTAAACAGTTGAAAATGATAGAATAAAAATACCGGAGAAAAAGGGATTAAATTGTCTTTTTCACTTTCCTTTAAATCTGACGAAAGTGTCCTATTCGAGCTCACGGCATCGAAACCCTTGGATCCCCAGGCTCGCGCAATATGGCCTCCACGAGTTACACTTGCACCTGGAAAATTCTGACTGTCAGAACATCGGTTGGTTTTACTGAAACTATGAATTTTTTACCGTCCGATCATATAGGAAATCGTGCCGCTATGGACACGTGGTGGCTCTTGCCTCAACTGTCCAAAAATTAAGAGAATAGCTGAATCACCGAAAACAACAAAAGGAGGATTGTACGGTTCCTGTGAAAAGTAAAGGCACCTAAAAATAATATTATTTAAAAAACAAAATACAAAATCTTCACGAGGATAAAATGAAAATGATGCATGATATTAAGTTTTAGGGTCTGTGTCTTTGTGCTTGTTCGGTGGCTTTACGTGTTTGTTAAGATATAGTATGAATGAAAAAATAAATATATTTATTTATAAATAAATTAACAGATTAATTTTAGATAAAATATTAATAAAATATAAATATAAATTAGATATAAATATATAAATAGATCCTTAACTATTGGCTAAAATAAAAGAAAAATAATCCTTAATTGCATCTTAGTTAAAAAAGTCAAATAGGGCTTGCTCACTTAATATAAATTGATATTCATTCTATTTTTTGCTACATAAATTATTATTATAATGTTTACTTAAGTAGAATAATTCTTAATGAATTATTATTACGTAAAATGATAAATAACTGTTTATATCCTCATATTGAGAATTTGTTATTCCATAGTTTCTATTTTAATTTTATTAGAAATATTCCTATCTTAAAAATATCACTAATACATTTATTCTCTCTCTATAATAAAATAATAAATATTATACATATTTTATTTTTTATTTCAATAATTATTTATTTTATTTTTTATATCAAATAAATATTATAATAATCATTATAATTTTATTACATTCTCATTTTACCTCTAAGTGAACGAATAGGGAGTGTTTCAGGGATACTTAGACCGTTGATTGACGACCTCATCGCTGTTATCTGAAGACCATGACCAAGCAGTAACCTAGCCTCTGTGACTGGCAAACGATGTATCCGCGGCCATAGCAAATTGGCAATAGCGAAATGCATTATCTATTAAATATTTTCTTCTTATTTCCAAAGAAATTTTGAAGTTTATATACATTTTTAAAATTCATTTTATCATTTATAGTTTTTTACTGATATTATTTTTTCTTCATTTCAGATAACCTTCGGATATTAACCATTTTATTTTAATATATATTATTGGGTTGTGGAGCCTGAATATTGTACACCTTTGAAAAGTCATAATTCTTCTCAATATATATGCGAAAGGGACATGTTTCTTGTATATGAAACAATGTAACCTTTTTGAAGGGGTATATAGAAGAGTTGTAACTCTTCCCAAAAGGCATTATTATTGTTAGTAAGGGTATTTTAGGCAGTTCACGTAAAATTGTCATTAGGGTTTTTATAAATAGCCCATCTATGTAATACACATCTCTCTCTAACATATAGTGAATATCCTGGCTTGGTAGCGCCCCAGACGTAGTCACAATCCGTGACGAATTGGGTAAACAATTTTGTGTCTTTGTCATTTCAATCTTTCTTTTTTCGTCTTTATTATTTCGTAACAAATTGGTATCAGAGCAAGGTTCGGTGGGATAGATATGATGGGTGACGAAAAATTGCCGATTGAAAGGTTTGACGGAGCAGATTTTGGATTCTGGAAGATGCAGGTCGAGGATTATCTGTATGGTAAAGATCTGTATCAGCCTCTGGGTACAAAACCAGAGGATATGAAGGACGAAGACTGAAAATTGTTAGACAGGAAGGCGATGAGCGTGGTTCGCTTGTCTCTGTCCAGGAACGTTGCGCTTCATACAGCAAAAGCGAAATCCACTAAGGAGATGTTTGAGACGTTATCGGAGATGTATGAGAAACCATCAGCAGCAAACAAGGTTCATCTGATGCGGCGTCTCTTCAACCTAAAGATGTCAGAGAATACTGTGGTTGCCGATCATCTTAACGAGTTCAATTTGATCACAACCCAATTAAGTGCTGTGGATATTGATTTCGATGATAAGGTCCAAGCCCTAATTTTGCTGTCTTCCTTACCGGATAGTTGGAGCGGAACAGTTACAGCTGTTAGTGCTTCATCGGGGAAAGAGAAGTTGAAATTTGACGAAGTAAGAGATCTGATCATTAGTGAAGAAATTCGCAAGAAGGAATTAGGTATTACTTCAGGGTCAGTTTTGAACACAGGAAATAGGGGCAGATCTGATTCGAAGGAAACGAATCGGGGTAGATCGAAATCAAGAGGTCGGAACAGGGGAAGAAGTGCATCGAAAAGGGACTTGAGTAAAATCAAGTGTTGGAACTGTCAGGAATTTGGTCACTTCAAGAATCAGTGCACAGCACCAAAGAAAAAGAAGGAGGCAGATGCAACAGTAGATGAAACCGAAGATGCATTAATTTTGAGTGTGAGCAGTCCATTGGAATCGTGGGTTTTGGATTCTGGAGCATCGTTTCATTCTTGCAGTGGTGCAGAGTTAATGGAAGAATATACTTCTGGTGATTTTGGAGAAGTCTATCATGCTGATGACGAACCTCTGAAAATCGTGGGGAAGGGAGATGTTCAGATCAAAACACCGAATGGATCTGTATTACAGTTGCATGGCGTGAGACATATCCCTGGGTTGAAAAGAAATTTACTCTCGGTTGGGCAGTTAGATGATGAAGGTTATGATGTAACCTTTGGCTGCAATAATTGGAAAATTACAAAAGGAGCCATGGTGGTGGCTCGAGGCAAGAAGGAGGGTACATTGTATACGACGACAAATCTCAAGGATAGTATTGCTCTTACAGGAGCATACAGTGATGCAGATTTGTGGCATTGCCGACTAGGTCATATGAGTGAGAAAGGGATGAAGGAGCTGTGTTCAAAAGGAAAACTGCCGGACCTCAAGACAACTGAAGTCGGATTGTGTGAGGAGTGTGTACTCGGGAAACAGAAGAGGGTAAGTTTCTCGAAGGCTGGCAGAACTTTGAGAAAGCAGAAGCTTGAGTTAGTACACAGTGACTTATGGGGACCAGCGCCGGTGACATCTCTTGGTGGTGCGTCATATTACATGACTTTTATTGATGATTCCACTAGAAAGGTATGGGTTTATTTTCTAAAAAATAAATCTGATGCTTTTAATATCTTTAGAAAGTGGAAAGCTCTGGTAGAAGTTGAAACAGGCCTGAAAGTGAAGTGTCTGAGATCTGATAATGGTGGTGAATATGAGCTCAGTGAGTTTAAAGAATTTTGTGCTAATAATGGTATTCGCATGGAAAAGACTGTGCCAGGAACTCCTCAACATAATGGCGTTGCAGAACGCATGAACAGAACACTTAATGAACGTGCTAGGTGCATGAGGCTGAAGTGTGGGTTACCCAAGATGTTTTGGGCAGATGCAGTCAACACTGCTGCCTTCTTGGTCAATAGAGGACCATCAGCCCCTTTGGAGAACGGCATACCAGAGGAGGCTTGGAGTGGTAAAGAGGTAAACCTGTCGTTTCTTCGAGTATTTGGCTGTATTGCTTATGTTCATGTTGATGCTGCTGCTAGAACTAAATTAGATGCTAAATCTGTTAAATGTACGTTTATTGGATATGGTGGTGATGAGTTCGGTTATAGATTCTGGGATGAACGTAATCGAAAAGTTATTCGTAGTCGAGATGTCATATTTAATGAGCAGGTTCTGTACAAGGACAGATTGGATGCACCAGATTCTAACAGTGTAGGTACCCAGATTGTTGAGTTAGATATTTCGAACTCAGGTGGGCGCAAGGCTGTTCAGAATGATGAGGTTGTTATTGAGGCAGAGCAGAGTACACCACTGCCCATAGCTCCGCTGCGGAGGTCTACCAGAGTGTGTGGTTCACCAGACAGGTATTCACCGTCAAGTTATTACCTGCTGTTAACTGATGGTGGTGAACCTGAATGTTATGCAGAGGCTAGCCAGGGACAGGATCGAGCCAAATGGAAGCTTGCGATGGATGATGAGATGGATTCATTGATGTCCAATGATACTTGGGAACTTGTCGAGCTTCCAAAGGGCAAGAAACCATTGCATAATAAATGGGTCTATAGAATTAAGCAGGAGGTTGATGGAAGCAAGCGTTACAAGGCAAGGCTGGTTGTGAAAGGGTTTCAGCAGAGACATGGTATTGACTATACTGACATTTTTGCTCCTGTTGTGAAGCTAACCACTATACGTATTGTGTTGAGTATGGTAGCTGCAGAGAACTTGCTATTGGAGCAAATGGATGTAAAAACAGCCTTCCTCCATGGTGATTTGGAGGAAGATATATACATGATGCAACCAGAAGGATACTTGTCAGAGGGTAACACTAACCTTGTGTGTAAGCTCAAGAAGAGCTTATATGGCTTGAAACAGGCACCGAAACAGTGGTACAAGAAGTTTGATGGGTTTATGCAGGAGATTGACTTTGTCAGATGCAATGCCGACCATTGTTGTTACTTCAAGAGATTTGACCAAAGCTATATCATTCTACTGCTGTATGTAGATGATATGTTGATAGCAGGGTCCAGTGCTCGAGAAGTGAGTAAATTGAAAAAGCAGTTATCCGAGCAATTTGCTATGAAGGAACTTGGAGAGGCTAAGCAGATTTTGGGTATGCGTATCATTCGAGACAAAGAGGCGGGGAAGTTGTATCTTTCACAGGCTGAGTACATCGAGAAAGTATTAAAGCGGTTTAATATGCAAGATGCTAAGCCAGTGAGTGTCCCGCTAGGTGGTCAGTTTAAACTATCTAGCAAAGAGTCGCCTAGGAGTGAGGAAGAGCGAACCCATATGAAGAAGATTCCCTATGCTTCGGCGATTGGAAGCATTATGTATGCCATGGTTTGTACGAGACCAGATATTGCGCATGCGGTGGGAGTTGTTAGCCGTTTTATGAGCGATCCGGGCAAACAGCATTGGGAAGCACTGAAATGGATCCTTAGGTACTTGAGAGGTACCACAGATAGGAGTTTGTGTTTTCAAGGCAAGGATTGCAGTTGGCAGGATATGTTGATGCGGATTTGGCATCTAGTGATCTAGATAAGAGAAGGAGTACAACCGGGTATGTATTTACTTTGGGTGGTACAGCGATATCTTGGGCTTCTAAGTTGCAGAAGATCGTAGCCTTATCAACTGCAGAAGCAGAGTATGTGGCAGTGACAGAGGCAAGTAAAGAGATGGTATGGTTGCAGAATTTCTTAAGTGAATTGGGGAAAAAGCATAAGGATGGTACCCTATACAGTGACAGTCAGAGTGCTATTTTCTTGGCTAAGAATCCAGCATTTCATTCAAGAACAAAGCATATTGAGTTGAAGTATCACTACATACGGTATCTCTTGGAGAGAAAGATCTTGCAGCTAGTGAAGATTCAAGGGAGCGAGAATCCTGCTGATATGTTGACTAAGGTTGTGACCTTAGAGAAGTTGAAGCTATGTATGGCTTCAACTGGGCTTGAAACTTGAAGAGAAGTCTTGGCGCTACCATTTGGTGCAAGTTACTGATGAGAGATTGAGAAGTGGCTTACATGAGATTCAGTCTCCAGGTGGGAGATTGTTGGGTTGTGGAGCCTGAATACTGTACACCTTTGAAAAGTCATAATTCTTCTCAATATATATGCGAAGGGACATGTTTCTTGTATATGAAACAATGTAACTTTTCTTGAAGGGGTATATAGAAGAGTTGTAACTCTTCCCAAAAGGCATTATTATTGTTAGTAAGGGTATTTTAGGCAGTTCACGTAAAATTGTCATTAGGGTTTTTTATAAATAGCCCATCTATGTAATACACATCTCTCTCTAACATATAGTGAATATCCTGGCTTGGTAGCGCCCCCAGACGTAGTCACAATCCGTGACGAACTGGGTAAACAATTTTGTGTCTTTGTCATTTCAACTTTATTTTTTCGTCTTTATTATTTCGTAACATATATTTCATAGGCGCATTTCTTTCACAAAAGAATGAGATTTTCCTAGGTAAATTGCAATATTTTCATGACTTATAAAATTTTAGAAAACTGTTATTACTAGTAGTTTCATTTCCCAAATATTTTGTTTTGACATTTATGCTTGTTTTAAATTAACAATATATTTCCCCCATCGCAATTTCATTTCTTGTTCTTTTTAATTATGTCAAAAGACATGTGATTTATGCAAAATAATCTCTTATGAAAAGCCCCAGCCTTTTGTGACTCTTTTTTCCTTAATAAGACCTCATCATATAAATGTGACTTATCAGCAAATACATAATATGCAAAAAAATAAAATAAAAGATCTTTCTAGAGTGTGTGAAGGAGTCTTTTTTAGAAGAAACCCTTGGTGAATAAACTGAAGATCAATGTGGATAGTTTCCTGGATAGGTTTAAATGATCAGGCAGCTATAAGTGTAGTGGTACAAGATTCTTTGGGGATAGTGATTTTAGGTCGTTCGATTGTATGCTATAGACTGACAATGGAGGAAATTGAATGTACAACTCTCTTTTTGGAGTTTGAATTGGCTATTGATATGGATTGGACCAACGTTGATTTCGAATCGGATTGTCTTTCTCTAGTCCAAGCTTTCCTTAGTAATATATCTAAGCTTCATTGGGCTTCTAGTCCTTATCTGGTCAAGATTAAGAATCATTTTGAGTTAGGTTTTGCTAGTTTTTTAGTTTCTCATGTTTCTAGAAAAGCAATTTTGGTTGCTAATTAGGTAGGTTCTATGACTAGAAGAGAGATGTGTCCTATGAATTGGTAGTGTAACCTCCATTCCCAACTTTTGAAGTTGATCATTTTAGATGTTCAATCTAATTTGTCTATTGATGATTCTAATCCTTATGTATATGATAATTGTCAGTAAATATCTATGAAATATCTCTTTTGAGTTAAAAAAAAAAAAAATACTTGACTAACCATTGTCATAGAGAAAATGCATCTTTTGATACCTAAACTTTGACAAAATTGATAATTAGGTATCTGAACTTTTAAAAAATTCAATGTCATACCTAATTAAATTTTTCGTGCCCCCTAAACACTATCTAGTCAATCGGTACTTGACACGTATCAACTACTTCAATAAACAATAATAGCTGTTTGATATGCAGGAATTGATCGAAATGGAATCGTACATTTCAGCTTCCATTCCTTTTCCTATGTTTGAAAGCATTATGAGAAACCGGGATCATGATTTCTTGGAATCGACGATTTCGATTTTAAGTTGGAATTTGATTTTGCTTTGAGAATGGAGAATCACGATTTCTTTCCGCCTTTCATTAAAGATTTTTAATTAAATTTCTTTTTATCCTATATGAATTTATTATTTTATTTTATTTTATAAATGGTATTTTTAGTAAATTCCAATATAAATTAATTCATTTCCGTATTCATATCCAAACAAATGAATGGATTTCTCATTCCCTTATTGATTCCACTTCATTATTTTAATTTCAATCCATTCAATTCCAAACGATTCTTACGTACCAAAGATGATATAAAAGATTTAGGTAATGAAAAAAGGTACGAAAAGTTTAATTAGATACAAAATTATACTTTTAAAAATTTCATGTACCTAAAAAGAAAACAAAAAGTCTAATTAGTTATGAAATTAAACTTTTTAAAAGTTTAGGTACCTAATTATCCATTTTGTCAAAGTTCAAATACTAAAAAGGACTTTTTCTCTATATAATATATATTTATATAATCTAACAAAATTATTGATACCATATTTATCAACATCTACATATTTGTCAAAATCTATACAGTATCACTAAAATAATTAAGTGATAATTTTTTAGATAAACCTATTAGGCTATTGCTTTATTTGATATTTGATATATTTTAGAATAAAAATTGACACATAAAATGAGAGGAATATTTCGTAGTAAAAATCCGCTATCCACTCTCATTTTAATATTTTTTTTCCACCTTTTCACCGACTCGGATCCACTACGATCACCCGTGATGATTTATCCACGAACACAGAGTCAAAAGATGCAGTGAAAAATGTGAAAAGTTTTTGGCAATTCCATTGCATGTCCAATATTCCGGACAAATGAGACTTATATTTTAATTTTGAAGTCAAGGATATATTTTAACGGGGATTAAATATAGTCTTCACTTCCGCATAGGAATTCTAGGGCAAAACCCCACCTAAATTTACTTGCATGGAACGTATACTGTATAGGCATGATAAGGTCTTCTTTTTTTTTTTCTTTTTTTTCTGGCCGGTGAATAGGCATGACAAGTTGATAACGTTATTGAAAGTTGTACTGGCTGCTTTTGTTGGGTAAAGGATATAGAACAAATATTATTTTAAAAAAAATTCTAAAAATAAGGGTTGCTTGAAATCAAAAATCTAAAAATAGAGTATTTAAAATCGTGTTTTTGAAAATATAATTTCATCTTATATTAAACTTTCATCTTTTGCTAGTGCAGTAGAAAGAATTATTTTTACATGGGAGATTTGGGTTCGATGCCAAGTGTTGACAAAGTATTGGGTTTCTTCTTTTGGTAAATGTCAAAGGTGGTATTCGAATTTTGTAAAAATTTCAATTTAGTATTTAAATTTTATAGCCAATCAAACTTTTTTTTTAACTACCTTTTTAATAAAGTTTTCTCTATTTACACATATAAAAAAGATATCATATCATTAAATTTTATTAATACTCTTAATATCATTTAGTATTAATAAGTTATTTCTTCTATATCAAAAAATAGAGCAAACAATGTTAAGAGGTTAATTGCAATGGTGATTGTCATACTATATTTCTTATGGACCTAATCCATGGATTAGTTATTAATACACCTATTACTACTTATGTTCTAATATCTTTGAGAAGGATATAGAGAGCCAAGATCAATTCGGTCCTTTCTTGATAGGATGATGCGTATTCCTTACTACATGTTTTCAACACAGTGATGGAAAGTTCATGGCAGTAATAGAATCAAGCAATCAATGAAAATATAAAACGAAATTCAAATGCATGAAAATATAAAGATTTGTAAATATATTTAATCTCTTGAAAAGTAGATATTAAGTAATGCAAGAAAATGTCAAAAATAAAAGTATAAATAGAAACATATTTCATAGAATGCTAGCTCCATTAAACCACATGGAGAAATAGCATCTTAAATAGATGATTTTAAAATAATTAAATAAAACATTACAAGTATAATATTATATGTTGTTGTAAAGTATAGCGGTAAGTATGGCAAAAAAAAAAAAAAAAAATATAGTGGTAAGTAGAGGTGGAAAAAAAACCGATCGAATCGAACCAATCCATAACAAAACCTAACAAAACTGAAAAGTTGGTTTCTTAAACAACTTGATTTGAAAAATTTTCAATCCGAAACAACTCGTAAATTTATAGTTTGTTTAAAGGGATAAATTGAACCAATACATAAAACCAAACCAAATCATTTTAGATAAACAAAAAATTAAATTTACTTATAATTATATACATTTTATTATAATGATTGATAAAAGTCATATATGTTTTTATGATTTTATTATGATATATATTATATGATGAATATTGATTAATAATAACATATTCCTTTTTTTAAAATTGTTTTTTGGGTTCAAGATATGTTCCTCAATTGGTGACTTAAAGTTATTTTTTTATTAATCATTTGAACTCCGTGAAGTATGGATTTTGTAACGCCTTAACTTAAAGGCATCGTAACCCACCACGTGTCCTTCTCTTTCTAAGAACACGCAAAGGTTAAGAAATTCTAAACCACAAATAAACAATAATATGAATCTTCAAAACTCACATAAGGGATACATGTTTAAAGATACTATCAAAATTAAACCTTCAAATAACTTCGTTGGTATAAATTATAACCTATAATAATTCAGTTTATAACATAAAAGAAAACTCTTAAAACATCTTCAAACTCATAAAAACATATAAATGATAAGACTTCATCTTATTCTAAATCCAATCCAAGTATCCTAGACATCAACAAGGTAATCTGATCCACTATTGTCCTCCTCTTAATTAACATAGATATCATATCCAGAAAGATTATAAATCACCTGAGCTTCTTCTGTTCCTGAAAATTGAAAGGAACGAGCAAAAAGCCCAATACACCAAACCACATACAAATGCATATGCACACACAGCATATATAATCACATGCAACTATTTCTAATGCAACAAATACAAATTATTATATTTTAAATTAGCCAACAAACAGCACAGTTTAGAACTACCTACAGTCCAGTCATAAACTTGGAGTAACTCATGACTCCATAAAAACAAGCATATAGAATATAGGTAATTATACATATATTAATGTTGGGGAATCATCCACACACCGGGGCCTCTGCCAAAATGTAACCTACCGGAATCATTTCTATGCTCGGTCTACTTGGGACAACCTCACACGTAGATCAGCGTGCCTCGTTAGTATCACACTCTGTGTGGTTTTTACTAACCAAAGTCAAACACAAGCAACAAACATAATTTCTTATTATCATATAGAATTAAGTTAATTTAGAATTCTAATCCTATAACACATACAACAAACAAGTCTAATCCTACAAGCACATTCAACAAACAAGGTAAGGTTGTATTTAAATCAACTTCCAAAGAACATGACTCTAATTCACCTGATCTCCTTTATAATATAACCCTAATTCACCAAAACCTGATAATATGAACATAAACAATTTCAATAACATACACCGTCGAATAAACATAATTTCATATATCATCTAAGACCTTAATTTCAAGAGGAAACACAAATCCACACCTTCCTCCTCCTTTCAATCCAACAAAATCTTAAAAGGAAAAGATTTCCCTAAAAATACAAATTTCTCCAAAGATCATATTCCCTTAACAGATCTTATAAACCTTAAAATTCCATTTAATGAAATCAGATCAAAAAATCAACAAAATTCATCTTTATACCATCATAAGGATTAAGAATATATAAACTTACCTAAAAATATGATCTTTAATCCTTATTGATTACCAAAATCCAGATCTCCAAATCAAAATAGAGTTTGTCTTCTATTTCTCCTTCAAAACCAAGAGAAAACTCTAAGAAAAAGATAGATCTTTAAAATCCTAAAGAAAAGGCAGATATGCGAATACCTTAATTGGATGTTCTAAATATTCTTGGATGTTAGGAACAAGAATAGAGAGAATTTTCTAGGTTTAGGAGATGTTTTAGAAAAAGAACAAATGATGGATTATGATGAGATTTCGAGGAGAGTTTTCATCTTTTGTAACGTATGCCGGCAGTTGTTAATCCTATGCCAATGGTGTAAAAAGTTAGGCCGGCCGCGTTGAGCTGGCTTAGCCTTACGTCCATTTGATTTCCCCCCGTCTCTTCGTCTTTTCTCATGTATCTGGTAATCGACAAAAGTAATTAATTTAAACTTAAGGTTGACCATAAAACCCTCTTATTTTATATCAAATGACATCTTTATCCTTCAATATAAAATATTTATTTGTATATTATAGATTTTGTTATATAATTATATATCTTATTATGTATTAATTTTTCATTATATATTTCGACTGAATTATTTTTTAAACTATAAATTATATTTTACTATGTATTAGATAGTAAGAGTACTGTGTTAGTGACTAAATGATTTTATGAGGGATTATGAATTACAAATGTGATGAATTTATAAAAATTTTTGTTGAAATTTATAATATAAACTTTATAGTATCATTTCAATATTTGAACATCCACATAAATTTAAAATATTATAACTAAGTTTTTTTATTAGGATTTTGATTTAGTTTGTAATCTGAACCAAACTGATCCAAAATATTATTTAATTATTTGAAAATTTTAAAATCTAGATCAAACCGTTATTTAAGGGTTTGGTTTGATTTTCCTGAGTAGTTTGTTGTTGGAAATAAAGGCTCTAGTTTAGCTCCTGTTATGCTAGTTTTGCTTTTCACATCTTTACCTTTCAAAAAAAAAAAAAAAAAAGAAAAGAAGATTTCAATTTTTCAATACAAAACAAGTGCCCTATTGCTGGGCCTTTCCCCCCCACCCCACCCAAAAGCTAAATTTTGAGATTTTTTTAATAAATAATAATTGTTATATCATTTACCACGTTTTTGTTCCCTTGGAACATGTCGAACAAAATTTGGTGGGTTAATTATACTAAAACAAGTGCCCTATTATTGTCCGTCCGTAAAAAAATATCAAATTTTTATATCATTTAGCCCGCTTTTGTTCCCTTGGAACGTGTCCAACAAAAATTTGGCGGGTTAATTCTAGATATTCATATTTTATCTTTTATCTTTTTTATTTATTTGTATTTTGTTTTTGAATTTTGCATAATAGTATTTAGTTAGATGTTAATAATAGACTCATAACTCATCAGATGTGTATAATTAATAAAAAAAACCCTAAAAAATTAGAATTAAAGAAATGTAAGATGGAAAGGCTTTTGGTCTAATTTTTTACCCCACTTTTAATTGCCATCCTAATTTTGATGTTTAAGTAACGCGGCAAGAAAAAAAAAAAAAAACTTATATATATGTGTGTGTGTGTGAAAAATGTAATATATATATATATATATATATGCATATATCTATAAAATTTAAGTGCAAGTAAAAGAGTTTTAATATTTTTTTCTTTTCCCATATGATGTCCTTTATACTATTAAAATAATTTAGACAAATTAATTACAACTTTTTCACTCCATCTAGTTTTACATAAAACTGATATTAGACCATATTTATCAATAAGTCACTTAGTAAGATACTTAATATGTCATGTCGACATTTTAAGTCTCCTTGTTAAGGAACTCACCCTTTTCAGCGGGTTTTTTTGATAAGGTACTTTAACAATTTTTACAGGTCCCAAATTACATAAATTAGGCAAAATTAACATTGAAATAGACAAAAAAAAAAAATAAAACAGCTTTTTAGGTTGCTTAGTGGACCAACTCACCAAAGCTAAACAACCCCCTCTATCATTAAAGCAACTCATAAAATGGTTGCTTAACCTAGATTCCTTTACCTAGCAACTTGGATAAAGTTGCTTTTGTAATGTTTAGTTGAATGGAATGTGGATTCATAGTGAGTAGTTATTATGGAAAATAATGAGCAACAATTCATGTAACAATACCCTAGATTCACACTCTGAATTGTAATTAAATGGTTTATTTTCAGTTTTTTCGTAAATACTCATATCTTGTCACTTATACAATAATCATCTCTCTCTATAAATAAAGATAAGGGTATTATAGATATTTTGTATTTACTTTAATAATTATTTATTTCATTTTTTATACCAAGTAAATACTGTAATAGTCATTACAACTCTATTTCATTCCTATTGAAATGGAATTCAATTCCCATGAAACTACTAAAATAGTTAATATTCTAATTATTATATTTATTTTAACGATTAGATTGTTAGCTAAACAATCCCAATGACGGGCTTTAGAAGCTCTCTTAAAGTATATAATTATATGTTACAATAATCTCACTTAGAAATATTCAAGGTAAAAATGGGAAAATACATCTAATCTCTCTCTCTCTCTCTCTCAAACCCCCACACAAACTCCCTTCCCGCACCACCACTACCACCACCACCTAATTGCAATATGTCTATAGTTCAAGGAAATTATAAATTTAGATTTATTTTCCTGCTATAATTTTCTAAATATGTAATGATTTATTAAAATAAAAACAGATATATTTAGGCAACTATTAATATAAGATTTAAGTTTCTTTTATATTAGTAGGTTGTGCTATAGTAAGATAAAATTTTAATATTTTAGCTTTATATGCAACAATTTATATATTCATTATTTTCATTTGTGTATAAGATTGAGTTGATAATTTTGATACAATCTATATCCTCCTTATTTCTGTTTACTTGATTTTTTTCTCTTTTTATATTTTTTTAGCAAGTAGCATTTTCAAAATCTTTTTTTTGGTATCTTCAATAAATTATGTGCACATAAAACATGTGAAGAGTTTTAAACCTTCTTCTTCATTTTTTTTTCCTTCTTTCTTTCTTTCTTTCTTTTTTCTTCCTATGAAAGAGGGGTTAAAACATTGTTGCTTATTCTTTAATAATTGAATTGGGCCTAGTGATTCCCAGCTCCAAAACATATGAACTTAAATTGAAAGCACTAAGTACCATGGTTTGGTCATGGCTCCTTAAGAACCAAGATCCATAATATTTTAAAAAATTAAATAATTTCACTTAATTTAAGTGAAAAAAAGTGCAAAAAAACTTTTAGATTGAAATAAAATTATGCTTGTTAATAATTATTTTTAACCTATTGGTTAAAAGAAATATTAAAGTAGTGTATCTATTTAAGTAGTGTATTTATTTATATATAAGTACTTCCACTTTTAGTTGTAATGTTAGCAATATGGTACTATAAAATATTTAACAACAAACAAATAAATCTCATAATCACAAACAACACATACTTTTAACTATATTTATTACTTGTGTCATTAATAACAACACATTAAATATCATCAATTGGAATAATTGTTACTCCTCACACTAAAAGTATACATATTTAATTATAGTTTATAATTGTTTTTTCTTCTAATTTTCTTTCGCTTTTTTTTCCTTTTTTTTTTTGTGGCTCGAAACTGTCAATTCAATCAATTCTCCAACCAGTAGTTCCCAAATCATCAAATCAGGTAGTAAAGAGGGTTGAACCAACCAAACCTACTAGAACCAATGAATTTCTAACCAGTTTGGACCTATCTTTCTCGATTAGTTCTTGGTCGTAACTTGATGTCTACTTCAATATAAGTAACTAGGATACAATAAAGTGAATTATGATAATAAATTGGTCGTATATTTTCTTTTTCTAAAATAATTGTATTGTTGGCATGTACATTGATTGTATATTTTTGAAACTATATTATTGACACTCATTTCACAAGCATAGCATGCTCGCTAATGTGTGTGCACGCATTTGCAAAGTGAAAGGTGACTTCGTAAATATTTTCTATAATGAACTATTTTTTCGATAATAATAACACTTATTCATCTCACTCCAATTAAAATGCTAAAAGTTAGGGTGTAACTTTATTATACTCATTTTATAGCATGACCCTATCCCTTATGTAAATTATGTATCGTATAGGAGAACTTTTTATATTTTCATGGAGTAGATATGATTATTATTAGGAGAAAATGCAAAAACACCCCTTAAGCTATTGGGGTGGCGCAAATTGAACCCCTGAACTTCATAAATGTGGTTTTTATTCCCCATAACTATAAACAACTTGCAAATAAGTCCATACTATATTGTTTGGTAAAAAAAAAGGTGCATAAATTCACTATTCAAAATGTACATATTTGTACGGAAAATGTATGGACATGGTAGGAATAGGACGAGATCGACATATCTGCAAATTGTTTATAGCTATGGGGGTCAAAAGCTATACTTTTGAAATCTAGAGGGTCAATCCACGCCATCCCTAAAGTTTAGAGGGTGTTTTTGCATTTTACCCTTATTATTATTACATTGTCTCCTTAAAGAAATAAATGTTTCCTCCTATTAGTCTCACAAATGCACATAAAGCTTTATACAAGGCATGAATACTCTTGAGAATTAACGCTTTTACTCGCCACTTAGTTGATCACATCTAAGTAATAACTCATTACACACTTTCACCAACTCACATACAATTATAGCATTGTACATTGAGATATTAATAAAAATGTGTGTTATTCTCATTTCAATTCTTACTAGTGTCTCTTTTTTCTTACCTTTGGCTTTACTTTATTGCTTGTATGTCGCTAGAGATTTGCGAGCCCCCTTGTTACGAATTGAGTTATGACTAAGCTTGTTTACTATTGCAGTGGTAGGATAATAAGCGTTGTGTTGTGTAGACACCCAATTTTTGCCCAATTAATTAAGGCTTAAATTTATAAAGTTAATTAAACAAAATCTTCATTTTTGTTTAATTAAATTCATTTTTCCAAAAGCCTTAATTAAGTAATGAGTTGGCTAAGTGATCAAGGCACAGGCCAAATGGCCTGTTGGTTAAATATATTGACCCAAACACACACCCAAGCTCAAGGACCCAAGTTCAAATCCTAGCAAAGGCAAATTTTTGCCTTTTTATCATCTCATTTTTTTTTAGCCTTTGCATCTTCCTTAAAGTGACTTTTTGCCTTACTTTGCATCAGTTTTTTAACTAACAAACATCATTAATTGTTGAAATTGATGATGCCATTGCAAAGTAGTTATGGAATATGAAGATTAGTGCACAATTCATGTGTAAAAAACAACCCAAAAGTCACAAAATTTCGTGCTAAAAAAATTGAAAAAAATGCAATTTGTGAAGCTTCAATTGTCCATTAATGAGAATTGATGAAATTGGACAATTAATCTACCCACATTGGATGATCTGATGGAGAATATGAAAGATTAATCATCAATTCATCGGTTTAAAACGAATTAGAAAACGAATTATTGATTAAATTCATGCAAATAAGAGGCAAAAATCGATTCGTTTTCGAAACAGTACGAAACGTAAAATTGAGCTTGCAACCTATAAATAGAGAGTCCTAGGATCAAAAAGCACAACTCAATTGCAAGAAACACACATACAATAAGTTCAAATCGAAATTTTCGAATTAGAGTTTAGGATTCAAATTTTTCAAATTCGAAATGATTTGATCAGATTTGGATCAAATTGAGAGTTTTATCAGTGTTAGAAACAAGTTTTGATTGTTTTATTTGCGCTTGGATTGATCAAATTAATCAAAATCATCTCTTTAATTTTTTTATTTTTGAAAAAAAACTCACCGCCGGCAACCACCACCACGAACCGCCGCTTACGGTGGATCTGGCGCGATCCACCACCGCTACCAGCTTCGGCTTCCCCGTAGGCGTCGGGCCGACAAACTCCCAGCCGCCGACGACCGCCAGAGCCACCGGAATCCCCCTCGAAAGGTCGTGACTTGTCGTCTTCGCCCGACGGGTCAGATCCGACCCGAAAATCCGAAGTCCAACCCGCCCCTTGGTTAACGGTCAACGGTCGACGGTCAGCACCGATCAGATGACCCAGATTCAATCATCCATATCAGACGGTCCAGATTTGATCAAGCAGATCAGCGGCCCAGATTCAATCATCTAGATCAGACGGTCCAGATTTGATCAAGCAGATCAGCGGTCCAGATTCAATCATCCAGATCAGATGGTCCAGATTTGATCAAGCAGATCAGACGGCCCAGATTTCATCAAGCAGATCAGGCGGTCCAGATTTGATCAAGCAGATCAGACGGCCCAGATTTCATCAAACAGATCAGATGGCCCATATTTCATCAAGCAGATTAACGCCCCAGATCGAGTCAACGAAATCAGACGGCTAGGATTGGTCTTCAGATCCGACGCTCCAGATCTGATCCGCTCCATCCAACGGCCCAGGTCAGTCCGCATTATTTTATTATTAGTTTATTATATAATTAATTTCAGAAAATAGTAAAAAAAGCAAAAAATAGTAAAAAAATCATAAAAAATTCAGAAAAATCCAAAAAAAAAATCAAATAATTATTTTTCATATAAATTTATTTTTTTGAATATTTTTGAATATTTTTAATATGTATTTATACATAAATTGCTTTTAGAAATGTGTATTTAATGCGTAAAAATAATTTTAATGTATTTTAAAATATTGTGAATTTATGTGATGATAAAAAAAAATAAAAATAATAATAATAATAAAAATAAATAAAATTGACAAAATTGGATTTGCCAAAACCAAAATTTTAAATAAAAAAAATGATATTTGGACTTAGAAAAATATTTTCATAAAATAAAAAATCAATTGATTATATCATAGGATCATCAAAAATGGTTTTCACAAAAATTCAAAATTTAATAAACTTAAAGTGAGAAGAGTTTAAAAAATAAAATTGATCAACAAATTAAGTTCTTTTTTAAAAGAACTACGTTTTGTCTGATCTCGATTAGCGAGTACGTAGGCACCTGCGGGGCGACATTAAAACATAAAAAAAAATGTTTTTGTTTTTTAAATATTGTGAATAAATATTTTGTAAATATAAGATATTTTTTTTAATATTCATGTTCTAAAAAAAAGTACATAAAAAATAAAAATGAATGATTTGACTTATAAATATTTGTTTTGTTTTGTTTGAATTTTTGAGCATATAAAGGATAGATTATAAATTTAAAATTCCAAAAGTGGTAACCATTTGGTTTTAATAGGTTAGCCCCCGAATCCATTATATCTGGTTTAAAAGTTTGGTTTTTAAATCAAATTTTCGCAGACTAGTAGCTAAGTTAGGATCAACCGACCCAATGATCCTAGCTTTTTATTTTTTTCCTGATTATATCGGTGGCGACTCTAAATCATTTTCAAAAAAATTAAAATTTCTCTTAACCCCTAGTCGAGGATTTATGTTAAATGGGTTTGGGTTTAATGTGAATCGGGTTAGGAGAAATAAACCAGATAGTGGGAAAAATCCAGGCTCGACATGTTGTTTACTTGAGCTAGTAAAAGTGTAAGATCGTGACAATTGGTATCGAAGCTTTGGTTCTTCCAAGGTGAATGATAAACCTAATTTATAAGTGCTAAATTATATTTTGATTAGTCATTTTAGTGGATAATATTATGAAAAAAGCACTTATATTTCTTCTTAGTTGATTTTGAGCCTTCAAGATATTAATGTCAAGAAAAGGAAGTGTTTTATAAATTTTTATGAAGTTTAGGAATCATTTAGACAAGAAACAAGCGTGATATTTTAACGACACAAGATCAGCACAACTATACCATTCAATCATGTCTTTTGAAAATCATTGAGATGAGCTAAGACAGGTAAAAAAGGAAATAAGATTGTCACGACCTAAGGACACCATCATGTTTTAGAAAAGTCCCAGTCAAATTCGAGGAATTTAATGTCCCAAGAGTTACAAGGGCTTGAGACATCTTCGTGTCTTCCTTATGTCCTTGCCAGCGGCCTATAAATTCTATAAGCGACTTAAAAATTGGAAAGTTAATGATTGAACTCGAAGGAAAAGAAAACTTGGGATGTTTATGGAAAGTCTTAAGGATTTTAACTTCCCTATTTGTGGAGCTTTTCAATTTTCCTATTTTGAAGTCTTTACTTGCCAAATAAGAAGACATGAACTTGCCTATTTTTCAAATTTCGACCTTCCTATTTTCAAAGACCTCTATATGAGAGAAAGACCTTTAGGCAGCCTTGACATCTCATAGAATCATATTTTATAACATTACTTACATATTTTTAGATTATTTGCAAGTCAAAAGTGAGCTTCAACTAAGGTGTAAAACAGAGATTTGTGCTTAATTTTGCTTCTTGTGTTATTTTTGTTACTCTAGTGGAGGAGTAAACTTCTTTTTTAGATTTTGATGACCCTAAGATCTTTATGTGATTTGTACCTATTGTTTTCAATTTTTTGATTGATTTCTTAAATCTAATTGTGTTGCTTTAATTGCTTATCTTGAATTGATAGTGTAAGTCCTAGAAAATTTCAGTAAGTAATTCCAAAATGAACTTAAAAAATAAACCCTAAAAATCACAACAAATTAAAACCGAACTTCGACTAGTCCTAAATCACGAACTAATCCAGAAATCTCTTAATCTTGAGAAAAATAAGAATCCTTAAAAATAAAATAAAATAAATCAACATTCTTCAAATTCAAAACCACTACGTATGACAAATTCTGTATGTAACTTTGACTTATAAAATCAGGTAATATAGAGCCCAAAAACAAATTATTAATAAGTAAATAATGATTAGCCTTCGAAAATAAAACCCAAGTCAATAATTCCGAAAACATTAAGAGATATTGAATACTTATAAAAATAAAATTTAAAATAAATTTCTCAAATTAAATATGTTGTATAAACATAAAATATCAGTTTCCAACTTGGCAAAGATCTAAACCAGAAAATCACCTAGAAACCCTAAGTGAAATACAGTAGTTTAAGTTCGGCAATCTCACGCCCTTAACCCTAGAGGCCAAGGTGTAATTGAAGCATGGTTGTCAAAATTGGCCTGGAATGGCCGGTTCAATCAGAACCTGTACTAATGCCGGGCCAGATCTCGCCTAAAACTCGTTTTTGCAACTAACCGGCGAGACCCGTATAAACTCAGTCGACCCGGGGGCGGTCGAACCGAGTCGAACCGGGTTGAAATGGTCGACCTGGACCGGTTGACCCGGATCCAAAAATAAAAAATAAAATAAAAATTAGAAATTTAAATATTTATTCATACTTTATTATAAATTTATAAAACATAATCATTAAATCATATTTATTTAATAATTAATTGATGAATTTGATCTAAATATAAAGTTAATTGAGTGATTACACACATATTGGTCTTTTATAATTAAATTATCCCTTATATTTTTATTTTTTCGTGACCCCGGTTCGACCCCCGGTGGAACTCGGTCTGACCCCTCGACCCTTGACCCCCTAGCCCGTTCAAGTCAAACTCCGGTCCGGTTTTGACAACATTGAGTTGAAGTGTGTAGAGTAGCTCGTAGCAATATAAGGTCGCTTAAAAATATCATATTGGTAAATTTTTGACCTATTTCGAACCCGTTTGAATATAGACTTTGAAAAGCGTATCCGGGCTCGAGATATCAAAAATATACCATTAATACCATTAGACTCGTATTTTCATAAGGATTTCTAAAATATCAGTTTTATAATTTTTTGATAATTAGGAATATCTAATTTTGCAAGTATATTCGTATTTCATTATTACCAGTAATTAACTAGTCATTTGATACTATTCATTACCATTCATTATACAATTTTATTATTCTTATAAATCCTTATATTTTAGATAAATATTTATATATTATAGAAAATTCTGTTTTCTAAAATTTAGTTTCGTTTCGGGTTTTTATGGGATCGGTTTCTATTTAAACCCAATACTAAAAATAAAATACATTAATTTAATGATTGGAAAATTATTTGAAAAATATTTTTATTTCATAAAATAATTTTTTGAGAATTTTTCGAGTTATAAAAATATCATTTATAACTCATATTCGCGTATTTTGATCATACCGGTAACATATTTGTTGAAATACTAAAATAATTCAAATAATTATTTAATTTTATTTATGAAAATTCTTCCACTCATTTAAAGATATTTTTCTTAATTTTTTTTTATATTTTCTTAATAACAAGTACTTTTTCAACCCATACTTCAAGTACACTTCAATTTTCACTTATATACATTAATCAAGTTTTCTTTCACTCATTCTACACTCCATTTCCCCACAAATGGCAGCTGACCATACTCCTAATTAAATGATTTAAAGTCTCATTTAGTTAGCAAATTAAATGACACGAGTTGCACTTTCAAAATTTAAGTTATAAATTAACTACACTTCTCTCTCTCCCTTGCTCATTTTCACGCCTGCCCTTGTACTTTTGTTGCTGCCCATTTATTTTTTTTTCTTCATTTAATGTGTCTTTAACTCATTTTTTTTTTCTCTGATTCACACATTAACCCTTTGTCATTCTTTACACTTTTCCTCTCTTTCTTTCTTCTTTTGTTCTTGTTCTTGCAAGAACACTTGTTGCCCCTATTTCTTCTATGAGTTTCCACACATATTTTTTCAAGATTCTTTGATAAAACTCCTGTCCAAAGCTTCAATAGATGATATAGGTAAAGTATAGTGAGAGTTTCATACATCAAATGACCTTTCATAAGCTTAAAAGCTAAGGATGATGCTAAAATGAAACACTCCTCTTATCCATGGTTATTTTCTTACATCATTATTATTTCTTACTAAAAGCAGTTATATTTTGTAGATCTAACTTTTTTTGTAGCTTTGATTTTGTTTATGTTTTAGATCTTGTATATGATTATTATTTTGTTATTGCTAATGATTTACGCATATATTCATCATAACCATCATAGAGTTCATGCATTTATAACTAGATCTAGTTGTTTTAGGTTCATAAATGCATTAGACTTTTGATTTATTTCTTAAATAACTTATAATAGCTTGATGATAGTAGAAAAGTTTTATAAAGCTCAAGATCTATTTTAGTTTCAACAAAAATCATTTTTGAAAATTTGGATAAAAAGAGAACCATATTTAGAAAAGCTATATTTCAACTTCAAAATGTGTATTTTTCATTTAAAATGAAGGCTTAATGAATAGATATTATAAATGAATGATTTGAGGAGTAAAGTTTAGATCTATGAGTTATATTTTACTACCAAGGATTTCTTTTATATTTATGATCATAGAAAGTGTAGATCTTGTTTTGAACTTGAATAAAAATGGTGAAATTCTATCTTGGCAAAACCTATATTTAAAAACCACTTTCCAAGTCTCAAAATGGAAGTTCTAGTTGAGAAAATGAAGGTTTAGTGGATGTATATCATCAAGACTTCTTTTGCAAGAATCAAAGGTGATTTTCAAAAGTTATTTTCAAAATAAAATCTCATTTTTGGATTTAGGCCAAGGCATAGTTTAAAAACATGTTTTCCAACTTAAAAATGAAGTTTTTGTTTAAGAAATGGAAGGCTCTTAAGATAGGATATGTAAAGGATGATTTTTCATAAGTTTAGATGGATTTTATCAAAAGATATGTCCAAAAATAAATTTGGTAAATTCGGATCTCAACCAAGACCAATTTTGAAAACCCATTTTTCAACACCAAAATGAAAGATTTGTTTAGAAAATGGAAGGCTTATGGAATAGGTATCAATAGGAGATGTTTTTAATAAGTAAATGGTAGACCTACTAGTAGAGATTCTCAAAAATAGGAAGAGATTATAAAATATGAGATTCTCAAAAATAGGAAGAGATTATAAAATATGAAATTTGAGTTTTATCTAAATTTTGTAAATTTGGATGGTTTTAAAACCATGCCTTAAAAACCCTTTTATTAACTTCAAAACTTGTGTTTTATATGAAAAATGAAGAGTTTAGGTCATAGATATCATCAAGTAATGATTTTTATAAATTAAGATGAGATTTGCTAAGAAAAATATGTAGAACAAGGAGTAGAAATGAAGCAGGAAAAATTTGAGTTGCTAGTCAACTTAGGAAATTCGTAATTTTGGAGTGAGGTCATGAAAACACTTATTTTCCAAACTAAAAATAGAAGTTTTATTGAAGAAATGAAGTTCTTAGTGGCTAGGTATGGTTGAGCCTTAATTTTCTAAGTATCAAATGATTTTTACTTAAAGGAATCACCACAAAAACAATTTTTATAAAATTCGGATTTTGAGATGAACCAATTTTAAAAACATGTTTACAAAGTGCAAAATGGAAATTTTTATTGAAAAAAAAAGGCTTTAAGGAATATAGATAATGAAGGCTTAATTTTGACAAGAATAAACAAATTTTATCAAGGAATTTTTCTAAAAACAAGTGGGGATTGTCAAGAATACAAGACTAGCTTTTCTAAGATGATTTTTCATAAAGTCTTACAAAGAAAAAGTTTTCTAAAAATTTCTTTTATTCAATATCATCAAGAACATATATATATACATCTCATGGCATATCATTTATGTTAGTAACTTGTTCATATTGCATGTATACTTGCTTTGGATAGTAGAAACCTTACAAACATTCACAAAACTACGTTTCGGAAATGAATTTCACTACTGATCAGACCTTTTTGAAGCTTCAAATTTTTCAAAACTTAAATATGATATTAAAATTAGATATATCTTTCGAAGTAGATAGAAATCGATATATAATTTGCTAAATTCCAAGCTAAAACGACCAAGTTATGGCCGTTTTAAGTTAAAATTCCAGCTTAGAACGAATTACGAATTTGATAGTTTGTATGAGATAAAATGGATTAGTTTTGAGTTCAAATAATTATTAGGATATTTCTTCCTTTTTAGGTGATCCTGAAATCGACGACTTCCTACCACTTGATTAATTTTACTAAGAGACCGGTGATCCAATGGCCGAGTGAGTTTTCCTCTTATTTTGTTACCTTGATTGTGCTTGTAGCTAGTTGCATTAGAATTAGGAGAAGATAAAGTTGTAATGAGTTGTGATATAATCTTGGTTGAATAAATGATAAGTATATCGAGGCGAGACTTGTTGTAAAATCATTGTATGAGTTAGCATAGACTTGAATTGTTTGAAATTCTCTATGATCGCTCTTAACCTACATAATTAACATGCCATGATTATATGAATAAACTGTACATGCATATCACGTACTGAGTCATATTATATTAGCTAATATATCTTTGGTGAGACAAAAGTATATTAGCGGAAGGCGAGGGGGCATTGTTAACATTAAGGATGCGAGATCGCTTGAGTTAACGGATGTGGGGTAGGCACATAAAACTACTACAATAAAACCATAGAGGTTGTATAACTAAGAGAAAGAGATTGGGATTATGGTTGCATGACTAATGGACCATCCCACTCAAGATTGGAATTATGGTTACATGTCTTATGGACCATCCTAACCCTGAATGGAGGGTGTAAATCCATTCACATATGGCTACCGAAAAGTCATATGCTTCTGCTCATGTGTTTGTTCATGCATAGTATATGGATGATTTATAACTTATTTGTTATGGTACAAAATTAAGGGAATTCTCACTAAGCTAGTGTAGCTTATACCCCAATAGATGTTTGAATGAACAGGTTATCTCAAGAATGTTAAGCGGGGACTGAGATGGTTGGAGCCGAATACGACTTCGGGATTTTGGCAGGAAGTAAGAATGCTTGAAGATATTAACTGGGTTTTGTGAATTGTTTTGTAATAGTTTTTTTAGTGAAATCTGTGGAGGAATTGTAATTGAAGTATAGTGATTTGTATTTGAAGTATAGTGATTGTATTTCCTTTACATTGTTACTCAAGTTGCATCAATATAAAATGTATCACTCCGATGTATCTTCTCCATGTGTTAAACGCCTTGTATATAGTATGGAAGCCTTCGCGTGACTGAGGTGGTCACTCCTAGGATTTAATATTATGTAAGGCGGACTGCCACGTTTAGGGTACCCTTTGGGGCGTGACAGATAGTACGCAAAATTGATTCTTGATTTGATTTCACTTAAGTTAATTGAAAGATTACTTTTGTGAATAGATCCACACAACTAGAAAGAATTGTGTTTAATCTTGAATATAGAGCGACATAAATCTTTAGGATTAATGTTACACCTAATACAGGAATTCAAGATCATTAAATGCCATTTTAATGGGTTTAAGTATAAAGAAATTTCAACCAATGTACCTAGGAATATGATTTAATAATCTAGAAAGAGATATTGGTTGACTTTAAAAATTACCATTCAAGAATATCAACAATAAGAAATGGAATCATCCTTAATAGAATCACATAAATTCTTAGAGGGGATTCAAAATCAAAACGTATTTGTAGCTTCCTAAATTTTTATTTAAATTTTACTTGTGATTGCTCTTTAACTATTTAATTATATATATTGATCTGCTTGAATTTATAAGTTAGACAATAGGAGAAAAGGTAATTACTAGTACTTACCGATCCCTGTTGAAACGATACTTGTACTTGAATCCTAACACATAGTATCGATAGGTCCTCTTGCCTAAGTACAATCGTGATTTGGATGTAAATTTGAGATTTTTAACTTGTTATAGATTTTGTTTTACATACGATTGATACATACAAAGTTTTTGACACCATTATTAGAGATCACTGATGTTAAGAAAGCTACTATCTTATTGCTTTAACCATTCTTTTCTTTATTTCTTACATTTTTCTATTGTCAAGCAATGCTCTAACTATCTGATCTTCTTTTATAGTGCATGATGAAGAGTAATTCCAGGGAACTTGTTGAGTTTCAATTGGAAACTAAGCACCAACTTCGTGCCAATATAAAAAGACAAAATCAAGATACTGCAAAAATTCTAATATAATTGTAGACAACAACAACAACAACAATAATGTGGAGGACACCAAAATCATGTTAGAGTATTCCTGCCCAAGACTTGATTTGATTTGTTCATTTGTCCATCATTATTAGATTCGTTGCTATTGCCAATAAATTTTATATTAAACCTAATATTATCCAAATGATGCAATAGTTAATCCAGTTTGATGGTCTCCAGGACAAGGATCCTAATACCCACCTTTAGAACTTTGTTGAGGTTTGTGACATGTTTAAAATCAATGGAGCAATGGAAGATTCCATAAAACTCAGAATCCTTCCTTTTCCATACAAGGTAGGACAAAATAGTGGTTAAATTCCTTACCAAAGAATTCAATTACTACATGGCACGAAGTAGTAGAAAAATTCTTTTAAAAATGTCTTCAACCACTTGCCAAAACTGTCAGACTTAGATGTGACATCTCCTCATATTCCTGGCTTGGTTTTAAGACTCTTTATGATACTTCGAAATGGTTTAAAGAATTATAGAGGAGGTGTCCACATCATAGCATACCACTATGGCTTCAAGTCCAAACATTTTATAATGGCTTGAACTATTTCACATGCCAAATGATTGATGTCATAGCCAGCGATGCTTCTCAATAATAAGAAGCCAAAACAATGTCTACAACTTTTTGAGGATATGGAAACAGACAATTACCAATGGTTTAATCTAAGCAATAAGCAAAAAGTTGCAAGTATTCTCGAAGTAAACTTAGCTACTTATTTTAGCCACTTTGAAAATTTGTACAAGGAAATTGATGGGTTGACACTAAATCGGTAGCCCAAGAAAATAGACTCTACCGTTAGTGTTGCAAGTAATGAATAGGTTAAATAAGTGGACTACCTTAGAAATCTTATCAAACAGCAAAACAACCCCTACAATGACACTTATAATCATGGGTGAAGAAACCACCTAAAATTCTCTTGGAGAAATCAAGCCACTTTAAGGCAAAATCTACCATTCTTAGATTTCAGTGCCCTCAACCTTAACCTTAGGAAAGAAAGCCTACTATTGAGGAATTGGTGACCAAATACATACAATCTTTAGAGGCTTATCACTAATCCATTGAGGTGGCACTAAAAAATCAAGAAGCCACTTTAAGGAACCATGAGGCTACCCTCTACAATTTAGAAAACCAATTGGGGGCAAATTGTCAAACTATTATTTGAAAGGCTTGAGGGTTCTTTTCTAGGTAATACCGAACCTAATCTATGGGAACAAGCAAAGCTGTTACCTTAAGGAGTGGAAGGGAGTTGCAAGATGATGCCAAAGGTATGGAACCTAGAAGCGTTGTTGAGAAAGGGGGAAGTAACTAGCAAAGAAGTGATGATGAAAAGAAGATCCTTAGCTACCCCTAGTTAAGCCATATCAACCACTAATCCCTTATATGAAACATATGAAAAAGGATCATAACAATGAGAACTTTAGTAAGTTTATTGAATTATTTAAGCAATTGCACATTTTCTTACCTTTTGTGGAAGTTTGCTGTAAATGCTAAAGTATGTCAAATTCTTGGAGAATTTACTTTCCAACAAGAAGAAGCTTGAAGAGCTCTACATAGTCACTCTAATGAAGAGTTCTCTAAAATAACCCACAAAAGAAATTAAAAGATTCAAGAGTTTTACCATCCCTTTTTTGATTGGTAACTTAACTATAGAAAAGACATTGGTTGATCTTGGCGCTAGTATAAATTTGATACCTTATGAATTATTCAAGCGTTTACAACTTGCTAAGTTTCCTTGAGGTATTATTGAGGACATGTTGGTAAAGGTTGAAAATTGTATTTTTTCAATGGATTTTGTGATCCTTTACATGGCTGAGGATATTGATGTTCCTTAAATTTTAGGGAAACCTTTCCTAGCTACCTGTAAGGCTATTATTGATGTTAATGATAGTAAATTGATCATTAAAGTAGGTGATGAGGAGCTAATTTTTGAGATTCTGACATCTATGAAAAAGCTTTAACACATGATGATGAGTGTTTTTTCCATAAATGCTATTGACTCGTCTATCTTTTCATAGGTACAAGTTATCTTAAGAAAAGGACACTCTTGAGACTTGCATATGCAAGGAGAAGAAGAAGCTTTAGAAAACCCAATCATGATAGAAATTATTGCTCACTTAAAGGCCAATGGGGCCCTAAGATGGCAAGGAGATTTTGAACAAATTGATAAAAATAGGGAGGTCTGCTTGGAACCTTCTGTGGAAGAACCACCAAATCTAGAGCTTAAACAATTACCAACTCTTCGGAATAGGCCTTTTTAAATAAGGATTCTAAATTATCAATGATCATAGCCTTTAACCTTAAAAGGGAACAAAAAGAAAAGTTTTTGTAGGTGTAAGCCCCCGGAAAATTTCAGTAAATAATTCTACGATGAACTTCGAAAATAAACCCTAAAAATCACTCCAAATTAAAACCAAACTTTGAACGAGTCCTGAAATATAAACGAAAGTAAGAATTCATTAGTCTTGAGAAAATCTAAAAATAAAATAAGGACTACAAAAGTCCTTAAGTCCAAAAACCATTACGTAAGATAAATTGCTTACCTAATCTATAATTCATAAAAACCGGGATAAAAATAAAACACAGTGATAATTTGCTAAAAAGCAAATTAATCCATAACATGACAATTTGAAGGATCAGGAAATCACCAAAGGCCAATTCCATAATTAGGCTTTGGCACAATTAAGAAAACTTTATCTGCCAATAATAAAATATAGACTTTGGAAATTCCCCAAACGACCAGACTAATAATCCCAAGAGACGGAAATCACAATAAAGCCCTAACGATCAAATCAAACTTCCAAGAATCATAGAACGAGTTAGAAATTGAAATCTCGTAATCTTAAGAAGGAAGAATTCAAGAAACAAAATAACAAATTAAACAATCCTTAAGTTAACTAATTGTTCATAAAACCTTAAATCGAAGCAAAAATGAATTCGAAAACAAAACACTACGAAGATCCTTTTTCAAAGCAAATTATAAAAATCAAGATTTCCCCAAAATCATTCCAAAAATCGATATTTGACTCAAACTCAAGAAAATCATATATGGTAACCATTACTGATATAACTCCGGATATAATAATTCAATTCAAGATTTCCAAAAGCAGTGAGAGATATTAAATACTTATAAAAATAAAATTTAAAATAAATTTCTCAAACTAAATTCGTTGTATAAACAGAAAATCTCAGTTTTCAACTTGGAAATACCTAAACCGGAAAGTCATCCGGAAACCCTAACCGGAATACAATAGCTTAAGTCCGGCAATCTAGCGCCCTTAACTCTAGAGGCCAAGAGGTAGTAAATAAGTAGAATAGCTCGTAGTAATATAAGTTTGTTCATAAATATCAAATTGGTAAATTTTTTACCTATCTCGAACCCGTTCGGATACAGACTTTGAAAAGCGTGTCCCGGGACTCGAGATATGAAAAATATACCATTAGTACCGTTAGACTCGTAATTCCACGAGATTTCTAAATATATCAGTTATATAATTTTTCGGGTTATAAAAGTTACAGTTATAACCTTTTTACTGTATTTTTATTTCTACCGGTAATTGATTATTCTTTTGCTCTATTCATTTTATTTCATTACACAATTTTATTATTATTATATATATATATATTTATATATTGTATACCCCGTGTTTCCTAGTAATCGAGTCAACTTCAAAAACCAGAAAATGAAACCCTAAACCGATTTAATTCAAGCTTTGTGAAAAAGACTTAGAAACCCTAATTCCGGCTTTTCCTCGGTTTCCAATTAAGAAACTTTTATAAGAAATTTAATTTTGAATATAGTTCGCGATTATATTTCAAACCAAGAAAATATCAGATTTTTGGAAATTTTCAATTCCGGGTCATCCCGAGACCCATTATAGAAAAGCGTGCCCCGGAACTAGAATTTCAAAAATTTCTTTATGAATACTCATTTGAATCGAAATAAAATAAGGATTTCAAAAATATATTTTTCATAATTTTCCGGCTTATGAAAAATATAGTTATAGCCTTTTTATTCGTATTCCATTACTACCGGAAAAATCAAATTGTCTTGTCAACTATTCCTCACTATTCATAAAGTACTACCTAGTGTACCTATTAGCCACCCTACAAATCTAACCCTTACCATCACTCAAATCACTCACTTTTCTCTACACATTTTGTCCCTTAACTTCTCTTACACTCTTAACAATTTCACATCAAGTTAAATCAATCAAATTAAAGTAAAAATCAAGTCTCCCCCCTTCCTTTACACATTGAAAACCGGCGTGATGGCCACCCGCCCCCCCCCCCCCCCCCCTCCCCCCAATGCTTCAATTTGAAATTTTCTTCTTCTTTTAACCTAAACCCACTTTATATTTAAGCCATATTTTCTCTCTCTTTCTTCATTCACTCATTTTCCAAACTTCATAAAGTGGAAAAGCTCTCAAAGTCCTCTCATTTTTCCCCTCCTTTGCCGTGACCTTGCAAACCCCATACACACACACACAACTTCCATTCTTCTTTTCATCTTCCATTTACCTTCAAGTAAGTAAGCCTTCTACTCCATCCACTCATAGATCTTGTTATGGCTAAGTGATTCTTGGACATTTCCAACCAAATGACCCCATGAGCTTTTGCTAGGGACAAGAAATGTCAAAACAAGAATACCGAACCATTACAATGATCTAACCTTTAAAGAGCTTTCATACCAAAAGCTTTATGTTCCTCCACAAAAAAATATTTTAAATAAAGATCTTTTATAAAAATATAGTTTTTATGTTTTCAAAACTCATTTAAGCATTTGATAAAGTAGATCCATCATATTACTACTCATGATCATGTAGGCATTTAAGTTTCATTATTATTTTGTGTTTATGTGCATTAATAGTCTTTAATGTTTTGTCTTTAGTAAATACTTCCTAGTATATAGATCTATAGATAATGAGTTATGAAGTCAAAAAGGAAAAACTTTTCAAGAAAAACTTGTGAAATTCGGATGACTTTAAAACCTAGGTCAAAAACACTTTTATCAACTTCTAAACATATATTTAAGAGAAATGAAGCCTATGGTAATAGATAATGTTTAGTATTTTTCATGAGTCTAAATGAGTTTTTACTAAAGAAAATGTTGGAAACAAGAAATGAAGTCCATAGAAGTTTTGAGCTAAAAGTCATGTAGACAAAATTCGTAATAATGGATGTAGGGTTAGAAAACACTATTTTTCCAACTTCAAAAATGATATTTTCTTAAATAAATGAAGTCCTTAGGATATAGATATAATAAATACTTAAAGTTAAGTACAAAATATATTTTTCCTAAGAAATCAACTTGAAAATGGACTTTTGTAAATTCGGATTTTTGGAAACCCCATAGTAAAAGACCCACTTAAAAGTTTACAAATGTGGATTATTAAAGAAATAAAGGCCTTAGGATATAACTAATATAAGGGTCAAAATTTCTTTAAACAAAGTAGAGTTTTTCTAAAGAAAATCCTTGTAATATGTAGGTGTGGTCAAGTGTAGTGAATTCACTTACTAAACATTGGTATAAAATGGTTTCTAAGAAAAGTTTATTTTAAAATTCTTTAAATTAAAAAGTTATAAGAACATAGACTCATTAAAGTTCACATCATGACATTCATGATAGGGAAAATCATTACCATTGCATTTAGTATCATTTCATCCTTAGGAATCTCAAATGCATTCATGAAAACCGCATTTTTGGAATTGATAAACCCGCTGTACAGATCTGATCCCTCAATTCCAGGCTTAGATATTTTCAAAACTTGATTTAAACTTCATATTTAGAAAGCTCTTCCGAAGTAGATAGAAATCGATATAAAATTTGCGAGATTCAGTTAAAATGACCAAGTTATGGCCGTTTTAAGTTGGAATTCCCGCTTAGGACGCGAATTACGAATTTGATAAGTTCGTATGAAGTCGTTGGATTAGTTTGAGTTGAAATACCGATTAGAGTATTTCTTCCTTTTTAGGTTATCCCGAGTTCGACGATTCCCTACCACCGGATTATTATTACTAGAAGACCGGTGATCCAATGGCGAGTGAGTTTTCTCCTTGTTTTGTTACCTTGATTGTGCTTGTAATTAGTCGCATTAGAATTTTAGGAACAAGATAAAAATCGATATGAATGGGGATGGGATATATGATGAGACTGTGATAAATGTATGCCAAGGAATACTAAAGCATATCGAAACCACGATTTGATTGGATAACTGCACGGTTCATATTATTTATGTATGATATTGCCTGGTCACTTTAAAGAATGTATAAATATTTTGACCTAAGCAAAAAGTAAATTGATCATGCATCGCATCAGACATATTGCAATTGGTAGCGTGCTACTCCTACGCAGGTCGATCGGTATGGTCCGAGGACTCGTTTGAGTAATGAGACCCGGTATCAGAGCTCATTCTAGGGTACTAAGGCGCATGTGGATGCATCCTTGTATGAGCCTAGCCGAGTCGAGTGCTAAGAGCCAGGGCTTGGGGACTAGCAGCGGTCGTGTAGACTCAATACCATTCCTAACCCAAGATACGGAGGGCGTAAATCCGTTCTGTGTGTGGGTTCCGGTTACCCATGCATAATTGCTTGCTCACGTGTTTGTTCATGCATAGCATATGATTGATTAATAACTTGTTTGTTATGGTACGGAATTAAGGGAATTCTCACTAAGCTAGTGTAGCTTATACCCCAATAGTTGTTTAAATGAGCAGGTTATTCCAAGAAATGCTAAGTGGGGACCAAGATGGTTGAAGTCGAGAATGACTTCGGGATTCCGGCAAGATATAAGAATGCTTGAAGTTTTTGGCTAAGCTTTACGATTTGCCTTGTAATAGTTTTATGTAGTGAAGTCTTGGGATGAATGTAATTGAAGTTTGATGAACTGTATTTTGAAGTATAGTGTTTTGTATTTGGAGTATAGTGGATTGTATTTCCTTTACATTGTTACTCAATTGTATCAACATAAAATGTATCATTCCGATTTGTCTCCTTTATGTGTTAGACGCCTTGTACATAGTATGGAAGCCTTCGCGTGACTGAGGTGGTCATTCTTAGGCTTTAATATTGTGTACGGCGGACTGCCACGTTTAGGGTACCCTTCGGGGCGTGACAGTAGGTACTCAGGGAGCAAAGAGTGTCACGCCCCAAGGGTACCCTAGTAGTAATTACAAGCCACACTTGTATACTATTACTAGTTAATCTTCAGAGAATGACATATTTACAAACAACGGGATCTTTTAGTTGTTTTGATAAGAAACATCAAACACATATAAGACATAAATTAGTAAATATCGGCCATCACAAGTAGTGAATATCATAAAGGTATTGCAGACCATAATTCTATTCTAAAAGTCTCTAAATACATAGCTGGTAATATAAATACTAACTATCTTATGACTAGAGATAAAAATAGATAACATAACCCGAAGATCTCATATTCTTCTAGCTTCTATTATTTTTACTGGAGCCATGCTCTTGGGAGTAACTAGCTAAGGTCGTAGAGTTAACCTGAAAGGTCTTTAGGAGTATGAGCGAAACCATGGGCTCGGTAAATAATTATGCATATTACACATCAAGCAAGTTTATTAACAAATCATAAGAAATACAACAATCAAACATATGCACAGATACAAGCTTGGATAATCTAAAATCCAAATAGGAAAAAGATTTGTGCCCTCTTTTGAGGGTTAAAGAACAATTACTTTTATGATCTACTTGCCCAGAAGAGACTAAGTATACAGGAAAATCAACGAATTCTCATTTTAGGGTTATCTCTTTAGTTTATAGTTAGAAGCTCCTTAAGTATTAATCATTTCAAAGCAATACTACGAGTAGCTTTCTTCGTTGCCACTTATTTTCCCGTAGAACTGATAGAGTAAAGAAAACTTTAGAAAAACCAATACTTTAGAAAAACCAAACATTAATAGAGGACCGCAATATTAATACGTAGCAAACTGCCACCCTTTTTGAATATGCAATAATGCAGTATGTGCAATGCATGACCATGTTATTTAATAAGCCAATAATTTTTATTCAGATATATATAGTGATCAGACATTACACACATTAATCAACATGCTATTCTAAATCAACAAACAATTGTATTATCACTTTCATTAACTCGTATTGGCATACCAAAACGAAATCAAGTCGTAAATCATTCTCATCATGCTCTTTAAAGCAATTGTATTATTATCTTTGCATTACGTCTGCCACTACTTACAAACACAAACAGTATAATAGATCTGAGTAACTCATCTGCTCATATTGACTAATCGTAATAGTCCACAGGAAAATTCTTTATAGTATCAAGGTCGCCTATTAAAATGAATAAAATATTCATTAATAAAACATAAATTATATAACTAAACTTTTATGAGTGTCTAAGTTTCCTATATTGGTATTTGATTTTATTCCTATTACTTGTATTCATTTTAAGTTTCTTGATCTTATTTGATATTGATATTTTTATTGGGTAGTTGTAGAGTTTGTATTCAGTAGATTAATATTTTATCATTACCGTTATTATTACTTTTATATTGTTCCTTAGCTGATCTATTATGATAACTAATATTTATTTTCTATTATTTAGTTTCGTCATGTATCTCTTGATCTACTTCACATGATTATCTTGTCATTTTCATTAATCACTTTTTCAAAATTTTAGATCATTCTAAATTTCCATTCTTATGTGTTTATCTATATAATATAAGTATTAGACAATTATTGTATCCTATAATAATAATACTAAATAGTTTTTAGAGTTTAATACTTCATAAATATTAAACCTATTACCCTCAAAATATTTGTACTTATTTATTTGTTAAATTTATTGTGTTTTTCTTTATTTTATATATATATATATATATGTTTATTATATATATTCTGTTTTGCATAAAACAGACTTCATTCAGAGAGATTATGCATGTACATCGGCATTCTGCTCTGTCGATGTTTATTCTCAAGATACCGGCGTTCGTTTTATTTTTATGCGTCTTAAGTTCTAGTGTATATTGGCTTCGAAGGCCACCAGTGTACAATGTACACCAGCTCCAACACTGCTAGCGTAAAGCTTTGAATTGCTAGTGTTCGTTCATATTACGTAAAAAGAATATTACGTAGCTTCTGTTTCTAGTGTAAACCGTCTCAACATCGTCGGCCTATTTGTGTACATCACCGGCTTTGAGTGCTTACACTGCTAGCATAGGGGCAGTGTTGTTACTGTTCATCATCTTCTCTGATTTTCCTTTGTTCAAAACTTAGCTTTCTTACTATATATATGTATTATACTTGCATTAAAACTTCTTCTAAGTGTTTTTACATGGTCTACAAATATTTTTCATGATATAGCAACACAAATGACAACTTACAATCATCATACTTTGTGATTCCCTAGAACCCTCTCTCGAAGCTTGATACAATCCTAGGGTTAACAATAACATTGCTTAAGCTAGTGTTCTAACATATAACTAACTAGAAACAAATTTTAGCTTACCTTATTTGTCTTCCTCCTAAGTTGTTAATAGCTATTTTTATGGAGCTTGTTTACGAATTACGTTGGTGTGTCTTGGTGGCTCATTGAGGACGAATTTGGGTGTTGGTTTAGGTGATTTAATGGCTACTGAAGTTGTGGTTTTAATTGCTTTGTTGTTTTGCTCATTAAAGTGTCTTATATATAGAAGGAGAAATGGAGGAAGCAACTTAGGTTTTCTGCCAACATGGGAGGAATTCTCCATCGATTTCCAGCTTCAACTTGCATATTCTCTCATGCATTTATTGATCTTGCTAATTTGGACCATCTCCATTGGTTTATGCATGTTTTTCCTTGACTTTTGTTAATTTTTCTTGACCAAATTTCTATGTGATTTCGGTTGTAGTTTCTCTACAAAATCTCAACCATGTGTGTATTGTCAGTTGCTCCGAAAATAATCAAATGTTAATATAATATTATTTAGTTAGTTAATTATCTTAATTTTAGGATAGTTTATTAAATTAAACGGGTACACATATATTAGTTATTTAAGAGTTCTATCTCCAAAAATTTATATAAAGCTTCCACAAATTTTTTAGGTTATTATTGGGTTCAAACTTGGATTTAAAATTTACGTGATTAATTATTTTTAGAATTTTATTTCACACAATTAGGGTTTTCTAAACTCAATAGGTCAATTTTCGTTTTATTCTCTAATAGCTTTAGAATTTACTAAATAGATCAATGGTATGATCCAAATATTTATTTAGAGTATAGATTGTGAATTATGGATCTGTTTTTGTTCTTATTGTGTATTTATAACTCTAACGGTTTATCCTTAAATTACTGTTTTCTAACTCTAAGTTTTATTGATTATTGAATTTTTAATACTCTTGAAATCTTATTTAAATTATTTTTATACTTCGAATTTTCAATACTGGTTGTGAAATCTTAACTTTGATATATGTTTTTATCTATAGAATTTTGTTTTAGGGTTTGAAGATATATATAGGTTCATAACTACTTGTGATTTTATTCTAAGGTCTTTGTTGGGTCCTATATTAACTTTTTATTTTTTATATTCATATTTCTATTCATTTTTATTTGTATAAAAATCTCAAGGTTTACAAAGAGCAATAGCATGGAAAATTTCAAACATTAAGGACATTAGTCCCTCCTTTTGCATTTTTTTGAAATCCTCTTGAATGATGGTTTTAAGCTTGTGGTTTAACCTCAATGGTGCTTGAACCCAAATATGAAGGAGGCCGTCAAAAGCTTCAAATGGAAGTATGATTTACCTTTCATCTAATAGTTCTTAAGTTAGTCCTATACTGGTAGTCTTGAAGAAATGTGGAATGATTGTAGTTCTGAATTAGAAGAAAAAACTCATTTCGGTGAGATAGGGTGGATAGTACATTTGACTATAAGCGCATGAATGATGCCACCTAATAAGACTACTTTCCGCTACCATTTGTGGACTAGATGCTTGAGAGGTTACTAGTCACATGTATTATTGTTTTCTTGATGGTATGTCTAGCTATTTTCAAATCCCTATAGCTCCCATGGACCAAGAAAAAACTACTTTTACTTGCCTCTTTGGTACTTTTGCCTATAGATGAATGCCCTCCAGGTTATGCAATGCACCAATCACTTTCCAAAGGTGCATGCTAGCAATTTTTTAGGAGTTTGTTGAAGATGTAAGTCTTCATGGACAACTTCTCGATTTTTGGTGACTCTTTTGAGGAGTGCTTGTGCAATTTAGAGAGAGTTCTAATCAAGTGTAAAGAGACTAATCTTGTATTAAATTGGGATTGTACCACTTCATGGTCTAAGAAGGCATTGTTCAAGGACATTAAATTTCTCACTAGGGTATAGAAGTGGATAGTGATAAAATTGATACAATTGATAAATTACCCCTGCCTACATTAGTCAAAGCAATTAGAAGCTTTTTAGGCCATGTTGTCTTTTATAGATGATTTATAGAAGTATTTTAAAAAATTGCTCTACCAATGACATGATTGCTTGAGAAAGATGTGCCTTTTGACTTTAATTAAGAATGTCTTCATGCCTTTCATACCTTGAAGGATGAATTGACTAAAGCACCAAGTATGGTGGCCCTCAATTGGTCTTGTCCCTTTAAGATCATGTACAATGCAAGTGATTTTGTTGTCAAAGCAGTCTTTAGACAAGGGACAAGCATTTCTAACCTATTTATTAAGCTAATAAAACTCTTACTAATTCCAAAAGAATTACACCACTACCAAGAAAGAGTTATTAGTTGTGGCATTCGCTTTTGATAAGTTCCAATCCTACTTAGTTTTGTCTAAAGCTATTGTCTATACTGACCACTATGCCTTGAAATATTTGATGGCAAAAACATATGCGAAGATGAGGCTAATATGATGGACCTTATTGCTTTAGGAGTTCAATCTATAAATTCCTGATAAAAAGGGAGCAAAGAATTTGGTTGTCGATCATCTTTTCTGCTTGGAAAATCCTAATGTGGAACAACTCAAGAAGGATGGTATTAATAGTGAACTTCTAGAAGAATGGCTCTATAAGGTAAGTGATATCGCTTTTCATTGGTTTGTTGATATTGTCAACTACTTCATGGCTAACATTATCCTTAAAGATCTTAATTATCAACAAAATAAAAAATTCTTTACTGATCTAGAATTTGTTTTTTTAGGAGAATCCTTTTCTCTTTAAGATTTGTGAAGCCAACATGATCCGATGTGTTTCTCAATTTGAAGGATGGGAAATTTTTAAACATTGCCATTTCGGCCTGAATGGAGGTTACCGTAGTGTAGGAAAGGGCATGTCACGCCTCAAATGGTACCCTAAACGTGGCAGTCCACCACATATGGTATTAAAACTTAAGAATGACTTCCCAAAGTCATGCCAAGTTTTCAACACCATATGTAAGGCGTCTATCACAACAATAGAAGACACTGGTGGGATGTATAGTTCGAGATAGTAAATACAACATACAAGAATATAAATAATCATCCAATTTATCATTAAGAGAATATAATCCTTACATCATCTTAGGGGTTTTCCCTTGTAATTCTCCAAATGATCATAATATCAACTTAATCTTTCTCACAACAAAATAATACTAATACCAAAAGACATTTAATGATATTTAACCTAAGATCTTTAAAAAATTTCTAGAAGCTTTTCTAAAACATCATTCCTCTTGGGTATATAAAGTCTTCGGGCATAAAAGATATAGTCCTGTTACAACAAAGGTCTATCGGAGTATAAGCATAACTAGCTTAGTGAGAATATTCCTGAATCACCGTACTTGTATATATAATTTCAAATAAGTTATTAAACAAGCATATAAATGCATCAAGCAAGTGATCAAACAATACATATGATCTACCGAAAATTATATGTTTGAATGGATGTACCTCTCATTCAGGGTTAGGTGTTCCAGGACCCATCTTTAAAATCCAACTCACGTAGTCTATTTCAAGTACCTACTCACCCATCTCAAAATAGTTCTTTTAGGCTCCTAATTGCCCATCTTAAAATAGTTCTTCCAGGCTCCTACTCGCCCATCTTGCAAATTTCCGGTTATTGCAAACCCGGCTACTATACTCTTGTCCCATCGAGTATAGCAGCTCATGCAATGAAACTAACTATGTGATATGCATGAATCAATTAATATAATTCATAGTATATGGTTAGAGTAATTTAAAGGTGATCACAGAATTTGCACACACTCTAACAGAATAATAGTAAAACATAAGTTAATTAATAATGATTCCTGCCTCGGTATGCTTAACATTCTTTCAATCAATATTATCATACATAATTCATTTTCATCTTTTCCTACTTCTAGTGCCTCTAGCTACAAGCACGACCAAGTACGTAAAAGGGTAGGAAATAAACTCACTTGGCCATGAGAATCTATCTTTCTTACGGACGAGTCGATCAGTAAATCCACTAATCAAAATAATCCTCTAGGTATGAATACTCCTCCTCGAGATCACCTAATGAAGAAAAATACCCATAATGATTATTTCTTATTGATTTTATGGTACTTATAAAACACTATGTCATAAGATCGTTAAAATTCGTATAGAAGATAATTCCAACTTGAAATGGCCATAACTTGGTCATAACTCGGAATTGCGCAAATAATATACCATTTTCTACCTACTCGAAAAGATCTAATCATTTCTAAGGTTATTTTTGTCATAAAAAGCCATTTAGGTTGGAAAATACTACGGTATAGAATAGTTACAAATTTATAGTTTACAAAATATGATTTTTCCAAACTTCACTTTACTCAAATCCTTTAAGCAAAATATATGGACATATATATAGTTGAAAAATCCTTTGAACATATATCTATACTCATATTGTATGCATGATTTTTGTAGTGTTGTCTCAATATTGATATTTCATAAACAATTTGTCTTTAAGGGTTTTTATAAGATAAAACTTTTGAAAATTTCTCCTTTTTAAATTATTAGAAGGAACTAAAATATATTTGAGTTGTGATGAGTGTTTCCTATTATAATTCCATTTTCTCACTTTTCAAAAGTAAATTCATTTTCAAAAATTTTGTTTCTTTAAGTTATCTACTAACTTTATTTCTAGCGATTCAAAAATAAGCTTTTCAAAATATCCTTTAAGTTTTTTTTCTTATGTGGTCAAATATTGAAGTTGTATTAAATGTATGTTTTCCTCTTATTTTCATATTCTTTTTCTTCTTTAGGAAATAAGTTTATCTTTAAACTTTACGTACTTGACAAAATTTATTTTTCTAAGTTGGTTTCTAAAATAGTGAGTTGACTTTATCTTGGTTTGAAAAACTTGTTTTATTCTTAATATTTGTTAAATAGTAGAATAAAGCTTTCTTAAAGAATTGTTAACATTAGAACTTAACAAAAATTTCATTTTAATTTTGAAAAGAGAATAACAACATGTAAAAATTAAGTTTGAAAAGGCTTTCTTGGTATGTGGTTTTCAAAGTCTATAATGAACCTATTTAAGTCTTATAAAAGATATGGTTGAGTTAAAATCCTTCATTGCTAAAATTTCTTCCTTTATGGGGTATTTAGTTTCGATTTATAAAAGAAATGAGTTCCTTTTATTATTTTGAAGAAATCTTCATTACTACTTCGTCTAGAATTTATGATTAGCTTATCTTATGAAAAGAGTTTAAAAACAAAACTTAGATCTTTTGTTAAAAATTCCTTTTGTTAAGAAATCTAGTTTACTTTTCTTTATTTAAGAAAGAACTCATTTTTATTTTTATTTAAGACAACAATATTATAATCATGCATTAATATGATTATGTAGCAATGTAAAAGTAAAGATAATTCATAATAAGATAGAAAGAAATATTTGTAAGTAAATAAACATAATAAAATAGTTGAGCATTGGGAACCTTAGCTTCATCAAGGTATCCCGATCATGGGAGTCTTAGCTTCATCAAGGCAACTCGAGACTAAGAATAGACTAGTCCCAAAAGAAAAGAAAGAAAAGAAAGAAAATTGTTATGACTTGATATGGACAAGTCTAAAACTAGAAAGACTAGTTTTAATAAATTGCATAAAACAAGTAAATAAATAAATTGCAAGACATGAAGATAAATAAATAACAATAAGCTTATAAGCTCTAATTAAATATATATACTATACATAATATTATATAAGTTAGATTAGAGCAAAAATAATAACAATAATAATAACAATAACAACAACATAATAACATAATGTAAAATAGGAACCTAAACAAAAACAAAACATGAACATATTATTGCTTCTTTAACTCATATGAGTCTAAGAAACATACACTAAGCTCATGCTAAGTTATATAAATATGATAAATAATATAGGTAGGATTTTTACCTAAGGTTTAATGGAGGATTTTGAAAGAGATGAATGGGTTTTGTTATTTTTCTTGAAGAGTAGAAATTGGTAGAGAGTATTTTGAGAGGAAATGGTTGGAGAGAGATTTTGAGAGAGTATTTTGGTAGAGTTTTGTTATGTAAAATGGATATGTGAAAGAATGAAGGAGGAAAGAGGTATTTATAGAATTTTTGGAGTGAATTTTTGATGTAATAAAATAATTGAAAAAAGAAAATAAATGAGAGGGAGAAGGAAGTGATTTGCGCCGGCCATAGTGAAGGAAAGAGAGTGAGTTGATTTTTGTGTGTATTTTGTAAGAAAATAATTAATATGTAAGATATGATTTGATATAAGATGTATTGAAAATGTAAAAGTGTAAGAAAATATGTATGTAGGTAGTAAGAAATAGGTGTAAAAAAAAGTAGAGATAGTGAAATAGTAATGAATAGTATTCTAGACATATAAAATACCAGTAGTAATAAAAATACACGTAATCGAGCTATATCTGTTATTTTTAGTTACCGAAAAATTCTAAAACTGATATTTTTGAAATCATTGTTTAATTACGAGTATTTTGGTGTTATTGGAATATTTTTATTATTCCGAGCTCCTGGACATGCTTTTCAAGAACTGATCCTGTGTAAGTTCGAAGGATACTCGAAATTCGCGAATCTGATATTTTTATGTTACCCTATATTATTACAAACTATTTTAAGTCATTAACTTAATTTCATTTTCTATGGTTTGAGAACACGGGATTGCCGAAGTTGAAATTACTTGATTGTCTTGGTTTTTGTTGACTTTTGAAACTCCTATTTGACTAGGGTTAGGGTTTAATCCAACTCTGCCCTAGAAATTGAGGGGTTTATATTAGGGATCGGATAGGTGGATCTTTTCATGTTTGGGTTTTTGAATCGAACGATTATTAAACTTTCTATTTTTATTTTTGAAGATTCTCTTATGAAATACCGTGATCGAATTTGATTAAGGTTCGATTTCAACTCAGGTCAGACTTTAGGGTTTCGATTCGGTATTCCAAAACCATTCCCGAAAAATTCGGGGGCTTACTGGGCACACATAAGGTCCTTAAAGTAGGTTTCTTCTGGCCTTCTATCTTCCAAGACATTCACAAGTATGTAGACTCATGTAATAGCTTTCAAGGAGTTGGTAACATCTCAAAATGGGATAAGATGCCCTAAGATACTATTTTGGCTTGTGAAATCTTTGATATATAGGACGTCAACTTTATGAGACCATTTCTAACTTCCTATGAAATCAAATACATCCTAACGGCAGCAAACTATGTTTTTAAATGGGTAAAAGCACAAGCTATACCTACCAACGATGCAATGATGGACATTAAGTTCCATAAGAAATTGTTATTAAGATTTGATACTCCTATAACGATTATAAGTGATCAGGTTACACACTTTTGTAGCTTCAAAAGGATAAAGTTTTTGAAAAAGCATGGTATGACTCACTAATTGGCAACCCTGTATCACCCTCAAACAAGTGGCCAAGTAGAATTATCAAACCGATAACTAAAGCATATTCTAGAGAATATTGTTGAGATCATAGAAAAAATTGGTTTGCCAAATTGGATGATGCTTTGTAGTCTTATCGAAGCGCTTTCAAAACACCAATAGGCACTAGCCCTTTAGTACTAGGAGAAGGCTGATTACATATGTTGATTGCCTCGTTTTCATCTTCATCATTAATCCTCATAATAATTTTGAGGAAGGGATTCAACAATGGGATGCTGGTCCACTTCTCCACTGGCTAAACAAAATGAGGGCCCACTCATGATTTTCCTCTCTCTTACCTTTCTTACCACATTCTACTCTGCTCTGGCCTTTGCAATCACTGATGATCCATAACCTCATTTGATTAAGTTATAAACAACTACAAATTTCACCTGTCGTGATTTCGATCTTGATTGTCAAAGAAGTGAAAGCTGAAACCAATAACCAAGCAATGAAATTTTGAAATGTGTTAGAAGAAAAATAAAAAATTTAGGGCTTACACTTAGATTTATAAAGGTATGGGAAATGATTTGATAGTTTAGAGAATCAAGATTAACGCGTTTCCTCTAATAGTTAGATCTCCTCATAAAAAATCTAATGGTCTTGAACCCTTAACATGTTGTGGTACATGACTAAATTTTATAAGCATGACTTCCGCACAACTAACACGCTCAATATGTGTGAATGCACAATTTTGCGTTGCATAATTCAAAAAGGTAAACTTCTTTTCATAGTAACTCCCTTCTAGTCAAAACAATTCTTGTGATAAATAAGTCACCAAAAATCTAATATGACTCATTTCAGATTGCATGTTACCACCTCTGATAGCCTCTACATCACATTAGGAAAATATAATGCCCCCTTTAGGTGAACTCAGATTATTTTTACCATAGTTATCTACCAGCTTATAGCCTTGATGACCGTCAAGAAGCCCTACTTAAAGAGGGGAAAACCTCAATAAGCTCGAGCATAAGCTAAATTCATTGCAAGGGCTTGGGTGATCATCTACCCCTCATTAAGTTCTAGTTGTCTATACTAGAACAAGAATTCATTTTAGAATTTTTGCCCACTTCATAAATCTACTCCTTTTAAACAGCTCATCAAACTTAACCTGACTTGTTTAAAATATAGCCTGACCTAAATTCCCATAAGCAAACCTCCACCCTATATCTTAAATGTAGCCACAAGATCAAGCTAACATCTTGGATCAATTTGTTTAGCATCATAATCACTTAATTCAAACAACAATAGACCTTTAAACTCTACTCCCAAAAAACTTAGGACATGGCTTAGTGCCACACCTTCAATAACTATCATAATCCTCTACGTTCACCATGACGCAACTCCACTCTTTCCAATTGTCTTGGACTACTCCTCTGTAAACATTCCACAAGACATCACTAAGGATAATTCGGTGACATCTAAGACCATACTTTGCTACGATTATCACTTCCCATACCTTGTACCGTCCTGATTGGATCATTGAAATAAACTCCCAATGACTACTACTATGTGTTTATTTTGCAAGCCCGACTTTGCTTAAGCTCATACCCAATCGAATTTACTAGAAAAACTTTGATAAAAGCAGATGGATAACCAAAATAAACAATAAAAAGTATGCAAATTGAAGGTTCAAGTCTACAATTAAGATTTAAATTAAACCCATTTGGATGCATTGTCATGACCTGAATAGGGACCTAGGAGGATTATTCTAGAGTCGTCATAACACGTGTGCATCCATAATATAAGGACCACTTTGTAAGTCAGAGTTTATAAAACTCTAATTACTTATTCTCTTAATATGTTATACATGTATATATATTTAGAAACATAGTTTAGGATACCAATATTTCCACAAACTATAAAGGCCGCAGAGAATCGAATACCCTACCAAAAATGAAACAGGGAAAAGCAACTTAGGTTATCTATCACCCATAATCAAAGGGGATTACAAAAGAAATGAGTCAATTTTTGAGTCATTTCTCTCAACTAGTTTAATCCATCAACATTCTAATCCTTAACTTGATCTTTGATATGCTCTGTGCTCGATTCCTATCTCCATCCCGACTTTATGAATTTTGTACAAAAACAAACTATTAGAAGCTAGAATATGAGATACAAAATCCATATGATTAGACAAATGCATACGACTATCCAGTGACGTATGTAGAATAGATTTGCAACCTCCATTCTAGGGTTAGGGAATGATTTGAATGGGTCCATCGCCTCCTAAAATTTTTGCATGCATCTTAGGGTTCCAATCAATCATATTACTAGTCCTCGAGTTTTTCTTACCTAAAGAGATCAATCTAGCTTGGCTACACCATGGGACCGCATTCCCTGAACATCCTAGTTCCTCAAGATATAGTTAGGCATCTTACCTTCCCAGTCGGTCATAGAGGAGTAGTAGCAAAATGAGAATGTGATTCTCTAAATGATATACATGATCAATTTGTTATAAAAGGTTCCCAATCCGCAATTATTTCAATTAAGGTGATCAACCAATATTCACACACAAGTCATCATAACAAGGAAACAATTTACTTTATTAAACTAATCAAGTTTCGATATACCTAACGTCATTGATAACACATAACAAATTACATACATAAATCCCATAATATCCCGCATGCATACCAATTTTATCTTTTCTTAATATCTAGTGCTCTGCTTTATAAGCACATGCACGGATACATAAAAATGTAAAGGAAAACTCACTTGGCCATGGAGATCACTATGAATAAAAGTAATCATCGGGAAATAGAAGGTCTTGGTCCTCATCACTTAAAAAAAAAAAAAAACTAAATGAGTATTTTATCTAAAAGCTGCTTTAAATTCTAACTTATCAAATTAAATAAGTCGCTTTTTTTGTTGTAGAATTTCAAACTTATAATATCCATAACTTACTCATTTTAAGTTAAAATTTCACGTATAAGTAGTTGATTTTTACCTACTTTAGATGATCTATCCATTTATAAAGTTTTTTATATTTGGGGTCATTTAAATTCGCGTCACTTTTTATATTTGGGGTCATTTACGGGTTGAGCTAGTACTGTACAAATTGCTTCCAACTTGTTATAATTTTGATTTTTATTAGATTTTACCATTTATACCTTATCTAAACTCTATACTTTAATTATGTAGCATTCCTTACTAAAATATATACATATTGATTGTAATAGTTCATATTACATACATGATCCTAGTGATGTTGTCCCAAAATAGGAATTTGTAAAACAATTTTTTATGAATAGCGATGTTGAGTTTTATGAAAAACTACTTTTGGACTTGTGATAAAATTCTTTACCTTAAATTTTGTGAATATGAGACTTAATAAAAATCATGGTTTAATATATATTTTGAAACCTGTATGGTCTTATATTTATTTCAAAACTTCATTTAACAATTTATTTTATAAGACATGATTTTACTCATTTGTGACATAATTGTATTTCCCTTAGATTTTTCTTAAGTTGGGTTTTTAAATAAAATTCTAATTCTTAGATTTTTGCAAATGTGGAACTCAACTAAAGAAAATCAAGGTTTTATATTTATTTTGAATCATGTATATTTTATTTTCACAATAAACTTCTTTTAACCAATTATTTTCCAAACACATGAATCTCTATGCGTTTGTAGAGAAAATTTATTCTAAGTTGCATTATCTTTAAAATTTTAGGTTTTGGCATATAAGAAAAGTTAAGTAAATGACTCATTCTAAATTTTCTTTCTCGATAAAAGGGGTTCTCATTTGTATTTAAGAAAAAGAATTTTAAGTTGTAAGATTTTCGAGAGTCATGCTTTCAATCTCAACATTTTAAGGAATTTAAGAGGATGATTCTTGTTTTAAAAATTTCTTTAAAAAGTTTTCTCATGTTTTGAAAATAAGTTCTATGTGAATGTCTTGTTGAAAATATTTATTCTTGAGGGCAAGATTTCTCATATGTTGAAAATAAGATTTCTGGAAAATATTTTGCATAATAAAGAATTATCATTTTAAAGTGTTAAAAATTTTATTTTGGCACTACAACATCACTATAGAATATTCATACATGAACATAAATATCATATTTTAACCCACAATTTATGGAGATAAAAAAAAATAATAAACAATATAAGGATAAGAAATTTAATGCCTGGGAGCCTTAGCTTATGATCAAAGCTCATGATACTTAGAAACAGATAAGTCCCGTAAATAATAAAATAATTAAAAGCAAAATATAATAAAAATGAAAGTCTTAGAATTAGAACAAGACTTTTCGGGACTTGAATTATTTAAGTCACAATGTAAATAAAAGCAAAATAAGAGCAAAACAAATATAATGGAAGCCTATAATTTTTTGATAAGATATTCCCAGGACTTAGATTATGGACAAGTCCTCTTTATTTTGACTTGATTAAGGATAGTCTGAGACTTTGATTAAGGACAATTCTCAAAATATATTTTAAGAGCATAAAATAAATGTTAGATTAGTAAGCCATATGCTCATATAGATATAAATATGTACATAACTATTTACACATATAGATAGTTAGATTTGTTGACAACAATATATCAACACAAATATAACTTCAACATGATCATAATGTAAATAAGATATGAGTTTCATTTTTGACATTATCACCCCAGCTTTTATGCATCAAGGTGAGATTTTATCCATAGATAATACTTAAAACAACACCTAATATCAACTATGGGAATGTATTTTCCTTAAAAAGATGAATAAAAAAAGTGTGTTTGTGTTGAAAAAGAAATGGAGCACAAGGAGCAAGGGAGTTTCACGCCTAACAAGAGAGAAAATGGAAGAAAATTGATGAAATTTGGTGAAAGATGTAAAGTGTGAAATGTGTGTAGGTATTTATAGGGGATTGGTGAATAAAGCAGGAAAATAATTTGAAAAAAAAAAAAAAAATAGTTGCTGCAGCAAAGGTACAATAAGCATGAATAGTGACTAGAAGAAAAGAAATAAAGTGAAAAATGACAAATTTGACATGTGATGATTTAACTTATAAATATAGTAATTAGGGTATGATGTGTAAGAAATAGGCAGAAACTATAAGGAATAAAAAAAAAAGGCAGGAAGTAATAGTTGCAAATAAAAGCAAATAGTAAGGAATAGTAATAGTAAAATATCAATAAGTTACCGGTAGCGATAAAATACATGTATATGAGCTACATCTAACGTTTTATGACTCAAAAAATTTTTATATGATATTTTATAAATATCTATATTTTTTTAGTATAATTTGATTGTCATAAATTTTTTTCTTGTTTTGCGTGTTTGCAGCTATATATGGAAACTAATCTCGTAAAGGTCGAAACGATCGAATTTTTGGACTATCTGATCTTTTAGGGTTTATACTATATATTGATTCATAATTTCAGTTCATAATATTTTCCTAAATAATTTAGTATTTTATGGTTTTAGAAGTTGTCCGATCAAGTTTGGATTTTTTAATGTTTACAGTTGACTTGTTTGACTTTAGGGTTCCGATTTTATTTTCAAGTCTAAGGTTTTACTTATAAGATTACCATAAAATTTTGGGATTTTTCAATTATAGGAAATTATTTCTTATTATTTTATCAATCGATATTATTTTGATGTACTGTATAGATTTGCATGTTAAAGATCAAATGGATGAATTTTTTAGCATAGGGTTTTGGATGGATTGAGTTATTAGATCATTTTGATGGTGATATATTTTTACTTTACGATTTAAGACTTTATCTAATTCATCTGATATCTTAGGTTTATTTAATATTTATTTGGTCTCGTTAGGGTCTTGAATTTTTGGAAATCTAAGTTTAATTTAATTTATATAATATTCTAGGGTTATAAGATTTATTTGATCCGATTAAAATTTCTATGGCTTGGGTCCCATCTAATACGATATAGGATTTTAAACTCCAATGGGAGTTTCTAGGGTTCACGATGTGTTTAATTTATTTTCCTAATTTTCTAATTAATTTTTTTGATATGATCTTGGTCTACATTATTTAATTAATATTTTCATATTTCTTGATTTTTCTTATTCGCATACTTTCTCTTATAATTATCTTGATATAGTATTTGTCGTACCAAATGATTTGTCAGATACGTTGCTCGTGCCAATAATTATAAGCTTACTTAGATAATTAGCATTAGGGTCTTGTTATATTATAAGTTGTATTGATATTATGATTATGTATATATTATTACTACAATCATTAAATTATAATGGTACTCATCAGATTCACAATATTGGATAAGAATGTATATCATTGTTACAAGTTGATAAGTCATCATGATTATTGTAATATTAGTACTAAAATAATTATGGTCTTATATAATTAATATTGTTAAATTATCAAAATTATTTTAATATGTGGATCAAGTATAGTATTATTATTTATCAAATGACAAAATGATATTGTTTATTTTTACAACAATATACTGTTAGTTACAATATACTTTTGATATTATTAATACCACTATTATAAATTGTAACAATTTGTCATATACTCATTATGTATCATGTGTCCTAAATAACCAGCTAATTTAATTAGTAATGTAGAATATCTTATGGGTATTAATATTAGAGCTTTTGTCACCCCCGAAGTATCCTAGTAGTAGTAAATAAGATACACTTTAATATTATAACTAGTTTACCTTCTAAGAATGACATATTTTCAATAAATAGAATCTTTTAGTTGATTTGATAAGAATGACAAATATATATAAGACATAAATTAGTAGATAACTGCTATCCAAAGCAGTGAATATCATAATAATAATATTACAGACCATAACTTTTCTAGAAAATCTCCAAATACATAACTAAAGTTTCTAATGCTAAATACTTGTAACTAGAAATAGAAATAAAAATCTTAACTCGAACTACTCCATAAGCTTCCAGCTTCTAAATCCTTACTGGGGCCATGCTCCTGAAAATAATAGCCAAGGTAGTAGTGTAAACTGAAAGGACTGTTGGAGTGTGAGCGAAACCACAGGCTCAGTGAATAACCAGAACTTACCACATATCAAACAAGTTTATTAACAATCATATGAAACATCAATCAAGCATATGTACAAATATAAGCCTAGATAACCAAGAATCCAAAGGAGGATGAAGATTTACGCCTTCCCGTCGGGGTTGAAGGAACACAATGCTATGGCCTACCTACCCATGAGAGACTAAGCTTTCAGGACAACAACAATGCTCACTTTAATTGTCTCTTTGAATTTATCATGTCTTTAACACTCGTTTTTTGTTTTAGGTTTAGAAACTCTGGTAAGTGTTAGTCCTTTCAAGCAATACCATAAGCGGCGTCCTTTATTACCATTTAGTTCCTATAGTATCAACAAACAAAGGTAATCTTGTGATTAACCAATAGCTTTCCTTGCCTAAATAAACCAAGCATTACTAGAGATCTGAAATACTAACACATAGTAGGCTATCACTTACTCAAATGCTATTTTATGCAATTCACGCAATGCATGTTCAATTTTCTTTATGGTACCGGTAGTTTAAATCATGTTTATGGTGATCAATCAATACACAAACAATCAACATGTAACTCAACCAATATAGTCATACATAATTCTGTTATTATTACCATTAGAGTGACTTGGCAATCAATATTTCATATAGCAAACAGTTCCCATAAACCCACACAACACATTCAGGTTATTTATCTTTTATTAAAGATTCGCTAAGCTACAAGCACATACAATGTAATAAAACTGAGTTACTCACTTGCTCATATTGGCTAGTCGTAATAATCGTCAGGAAAATCCTCACAAGTACCAAGATCACCTATTGAGATGATTAATATTTTCATCAATATCACATAAACTATATGATTAAACTCCTATGAGTGTCTAAGTGTCCTATATTGATATTGGGTCTTCTTTTAATACTATATTGGTCATTTAATGGTCCTATGGTAATCAAGTATTATTTAATATTTATTTTCATTTTGCTTGTCTTGATCTTGTTTGATACTTATTTACATTCATCAGGTATTCGAGAAATTTGATACTTAGTCAGCTTATATTTTAATAGCTATTATTGTTGCTATTTTTGTATTGTTCCTTATCTGACTCATTATAGTAACTCGTATTTATTTATTATTACTTAGTGTCATCATGTTTTCTCTTGATTTACTTGATATAATTTTCTTGTTGTTTATAAATATCACTTTATTAAAAAAAATTAGCTTATTAAAATTTCCATTGTTATATGTATGTCTATATGTATATAAATCAATAAATATTTAGTAATTACCATAATTCCATTTTTACTTGTAAAATATACTAAGTTCATCTATAATGATAATAATATTAGTAATATTAAGATTTGCAAAATTAAAATTAATTTCAGAAATATTAATAATATTATCTTTGTGTCGTTATAATAATAATAATAATAATAATAGTCATTCAAAAATCATACACGTTATGGTTAATACTAGTAGTAATATTAATACTTTTTAGTGATATCACCTTAGCTTAATTTTTGGGTTTTAATATTAATATTAAGTATAATAGTATCTTGAAACAATATTTCCAGCAATATTATTAATCTACATACTTTAAATATTAATGCCAATGGCAATAATAATAATAATAGTATTAATAACTATAATGGTAAATATATCATAAACTTTAATTAATTAAGTGATAACAATTGTATATTAGTATTAATTTTTTATGATATTAATAATATCATATAATATCATATTACATGATAACTATATCAATATTAATAAATACACCATAATGATGATAATATTAATCTCAAATACCATATTTTTAATAATATTGCAAATTTTAGTTTTAAACTCAAGATTCAACAATTACAACTATAATAATAATAATAATAATAATAATAACAACAACAACAACATTCCTTATAATATAAAAATAAAGAAATAATAATAACATTAATAATATTAATTATAATAATTATTATAATATTTAATCTAAACAAATCATTTTTAAAAAAATAATTATTTTTTAAACTGGGTACCGCGAGGTTCACGAGGTGGAACATGCCTGTGTTCCTCCCATGCTCATCTGGGGAAGATACTTTTCATCATCTTCCCCAATGAGTTTGGCCAAATTTCTTTCATTTTTCACGTGCATGAAGCTTCTAAATCACTCCTATAAGCTTATACATGATTATTCTACACATATATCAACTTAAATCATCAAAACTCGTCCTTAATCCATGATTTTCAAAATTAAAGAGTGTAACTTAGGGTTTGTGAAATTTACCTTGTTGAGCTTGTTTGGTGTGATTCGAAACTTGTTTTTTGTTGGGTTATGATCCTATGATCATCAGGAATCAGTTTAAAACATTGTTTTTAACAAATAACAAGCCAAGACGAATTAACTTATCTTATTGTGCTTTGAGTCTGAGCTTGTGTATGTTTTAATGGAGGTGAGCTTGTGTTCGGGTTTTGTTGTGTTTATGAGATGATTAAGGCTTGTTGGGGACATTTTTAGCTGGGCAATAATGTTCTTTGTTTGTTTATTCATTATAGTATATATATAGAAGGTGGAGAGGACATAAACATTGGCTTCTATGCATGAAAAAAATTCTCTAGATTTCTCTCCATTTATGTGTGTTTGTGTGTAAACCCCCGAAAATTTTCATAATTCTTAGAAAATAATCTGATAAGTATAAAATACCCTAATTATTTACATGGCTTTAGTATGATATTATAGTGATTTTTATGTGAATAATTGTAGAAAAGGATACTAATTTGAGTAATATGTTAATTTCAGGATTAAGAGGAGATAATAAGCACTATGGAGATGTTTTGATGAATTACAACAAGTTTTGATGAGAAAAGTGCAAAGTGAAGAATTTCATTATACATGGATTTCAACACAAGCTGTGTTGAGTGCTGGTGTTGGCGTTGGCGTTGGAAAATGTACAGCAAGCTATTGTGAAGAACATGAGGACACAACACGAGCCATGTTGGATGCTTATGTTGGAGATAAGAAATGGACAGAATGCTTCGTGGAACGTACACGACTTCGCAACACAGGCTGTGATCGGGCTTGTGTAGGACTCCAAATCGCAGAAATCCGAGGAAATCGTTGAAATGGGAAGCAACACGGCCCCGAACATGGCCCGTGTAGAAGAAAAATCCATTTTCTTATAAATATATCCACCCGCGCTTTGTTTGAAACACACACAATTGATAAGAAGAAACCCTAGGAGAAAAGACGTGCGAGAAGAAGAGGAACTCCTAACAATTTTCCATCATAAGACTTGTTGGTTAAAGGGTGTAATCATCATGTTTTATGTTTATTCTTCCATGGTTTATATTTGTAATTATTTTACAATGGAAGCTTAGATCTATATGCCCTAGATTTTGAGAAACCCTAACCCTAATGTGGATTGAATTGATTTGTTAAATGAAGTTCTTGTTCTTGAATCTATTCATGTTGCTTGATTGTCTTAATCTAGTATATGCGCAATATTAGGTTATTGTATGATTCTTGTTAATTGAATCAACAGATTGATTAATAGGAAAGATCTAGCATGAGTAGAAGGGTTTGAATGTAAATCTAGAGATAGATTACATGAATCTTTTGCATCAAGAATTTATCTTTATGAGAAATTGTGATCAATAATGCAACCTTTATATGCATCTAGTGAGGAAGAGATTTCCATTAGACATATAGGGTTAAGATTTAATTATCTCGAGAGAGAGGTTAATGAAATTAGGGTTCCTGCAATTCAAGAACACGTGCTGCATTGACAAATGTTATTAATAAGATTGATAGGGTTAGTGGTGTATCAAGGTTTAGGGTATTGTTTTGTGATTGTTGAATTATTAAGGTTGTGAATACACGTTGATTGCGAATTAATTAGTTAATTAGTGAATCATAGTTGTTAGTAATAGTGGTATTTAATTAGGATTGCTAAATAGTGGAAAACCGGTTAATTCTAGTAATTGTCTCAAAGATCCCTGTGGACGATATTCGTTTGACCCTATACAACTATAGATAGATACACTGCCTAACTGGGTCGTAGGAGTTAATTGGAATTATAGATTTAAGGGTTGATACGATCTACATCATAATCCTAGAAGTCTAACATAAAAATTTAAATCCCAAAAATCGACCTAAGTTAAAACCAAATTCTAAATCAAGTCAAACATAAGAATTCTTGGTCTTGAGAAAATGAAAACCCTTGAAACAAAATATAAAATCCAACTATCGGTTGGATCAACATCCGTACGTCGATCAAATCATTTACTCAATTCCTAAAACGCAAATCAAAACGATATATCCAAATACTGCTTAACAACGAAATGATAAGATCCTAAATCCTTTGGTAAATTTCAGAAGCAGAAATTTTAAGTTTTTACCAAAAGTCAAACTGAGTCAACTGATAACCCTAGACTCGGTTAAATGATCCCGAAAACTGAAAACTATTAAATAATCACAAATAAAATAAGATAAACCATAGATATCGAGCTAAAAATATAAAACGATCAAAATTCGAAAATTATACGATCTTACGAATATCTCGACGAAACCGGAAGTCAAATCGAAACCCTAAATGTCAACAAAGTCTATAACAAACCCTAATGTTTAAGATCCGATAATCCCGCATTCTCAAACCCTAGAAAACGAAATTAAGCCAATAGCTTAAAATAGTTCGTAATAATATAGGGTAACATAAAAATATCAGATTTGTGAATTTCGAGTGTCCTTCGGACTCAAACGGGATCAGTTCTCGAAAAGCGTGTCCCGGAGCTCGGAATATTAAAAATATTCCATTTATACCGATAGACTCTTAAAAATATAAGGTTTTCAAAAATATCAGTTTTAGAATTTTTCGGTAACTAAAAATTACAAATATCGCATTATTACGCGTATTTTTATTAATACCGGTACTTTAATTGTCTAGTCTACTATTCATAGTACTTTTCTACTATTCATTACTATCTTTACTTTTTTTTACACCTATTTCTTACTACCTACATACCTATTTTCTTACTTTTTATATTTTCAATACATCTTATATCAAATCATACCTTATATATTAATTATTTTCTTACAAAATTCACTCAAAAATCAACTCACTCTCTCCTCCCCATCTTCATGGCCGGTGCTACTAGCCTCTCTCTCCCTCTCAATTATTTTTCTTTTTCAATTTATTTTATTACATCTAAAATTCACTCCAAAAATTCTATAAATACCCCATTCCTCCTTCATTCTTTCACACAATTCATTTCACTACCAAAACTCTCTCAAAATCTCTCCACAAATCTTCTCTTCAAGATTTCTCTCTACAAAAACTCTCTTAAACCAATTTTTTCACAAAACTCATTCCTTATACATAAACCTTCTACCACATATCACTACTCACATAATACCTCTTTCATCTACCATCTTCATACCACTTACACACTTTAGGTAAAGATTTCTTCCAACTATCTATTCACTCATGTCATGTAACTTAACATGACTATGGTGTTGTTTTGAAGCTCATATGAGTAGTAAAAGCAACAACATGTTCATGTTTTGTTTTTATACATAAGCTTCCTATTTTATTATGTTATTATTATTATTGTTATTATTTGCTTCTAATCTAACTTATATAAAGTATTATGTATATTATGTATATATATTTATTTAGAGCATATAAGGTCATTTGTTATTTATTTACTTTCAAGTTATGTAATTTATTTATTTCATGTTGTTATTAAGACTAGTCTTTTTAGTCTTAGACTTGTCCATATCAAATCAAAACAATCTTTTGTTTATTTTCTTTAATCTTTCGGGACTAGTCCATTCTTAGTCCTGGGATGCCTTGATGAAGCTAAGGCTCCAATACTTGACCGGGATGCCTTGATGAAGCTAAGGTTCCCAATACTTGATATTTTATTTCCTTGTTTATTATTTGTTTCTTGTAATTTTCTTATGTTCTTATTATTTTACGTGCTCATAATACTTGCATCTACATAATGTTAATGTCTCAACTAATCCAAAAGTAGAATTCTATTTTATTAAAAAAACTTAAAACTAAATTTTCTATTAAGTGACTTATCACAAAATAATGGAGTTATTGTCAACAACATGGAAATAGAGTTTTCTTAAATAACAAAAATAGTTTTACCAAGGGAACGTAAGAAATAAATACTTTCATTTTATAGTATGGGAACCTAAGTTCTAGTAGAGTAATTTGTTAGTTTTCAAAGTTCTTACAAAAAGCTTAAAGATTAGACTCTTTTAAACCTCATAACAAAACTAAGAAACAAACTAGTTTTTAAAGTTGAGATAAAATCAACTCATAAAGTTATGAATCCACTTAGGAAAATAATGATTTTCAAGAAGAAACTTATTTTTAAATAATATAAACAAGGTAAGATTAGAAACAAATGATTTTATCAATAAAGATGGTTCTTTTCGAAAGAAATAAAGAACAAGTTTTAGAAAGCAAAAACTTATTTTAGAAATAAATATAAGAAGACAAGATTCATTTTCTAAAACCATCCTAAATACAAAATTATAAAAAAGTTTTCAACAACTTAATATACTTTTGATAAATTTGATCTTTTATCCCTAGAAGTGAAATTTATGAAAGACTAAGGTTAAAGGAAAATTTACTTGTTTTGGAAAAAGGAATGAATGGAATAAAATAAGAATATACTCATTTATAATAACCTATGAAAATATAAAGTTTCTTTCACATACTTTAAAAGGAATTTATCAAGATAAGTTTTAACACTTTAAAAAGAATTGTTTTATGAAATAAATTGTTGAGACACTTCCATTAGAAATTTTGCATATAAAGTGAGTTTATACTCAAAGGATTTGTCAATTATATATGCATATATACATCTATATTTTTACTAAAGGATTTTTGAATGAAGTTAAGTTAGAAAATGATTTTGCAAAAATCTAGAAAAATTCGTTTTAAATCTGTACCTAACATTTTTGGAACCCAAATGACCTTATATGACAAATATAACCTTAGAAATAGATAGATCTTTTCGAATAGGTAGAAAACGGTATATTATATATGAAATTCGGAGTTAAAATGAGCAAGTTATGGCCATTTTAAATTGGAATTTCATTCTATACGAATTTTGACGGACATAGTAAAATAGAATTAGAAAATTCAAGTAGAATTTCTATGAAATACTTATCTCGTGTATTTCTTTTGTCTAGGTGACGAAAGATACGAGATTACCCTACCCGATGATTACTACGACTAAGAAGATCGCAAAATGGACGAGTAAGTTATTCCTCCTAATTTCGTTACCTTGCTTGTGCTTGTAAAGTAGTAGCATTAGTATACTAAGAAAAGATAAAAATGGATATATATTTGGGGAATTCGGGATTATGTGTATATATGTGATTCTATATTTATGTGTGAAATGAGAATTAAGAATATCGCAACTTCGAACTGTTTGTTTAAATAATTTTTTTACTTACTGGTATAACTGTTTATTGTTTGCTAAATTGATGATTGCCCTAATAAACCTTAATAAGGTTTGGCTTAAGAAAAACTAAAACGCTCACGCATAGCATCCATCGAGTCACATCTTTTTCGAAAGGCTGTTACTCCTAGCGTACTGTTAGATTAGTTGTGATCGTGTGGTGACATGGGCCATGTTCCTTCCTGGAGAATCCAAATCGCTCGGGGAAAGCGACTCTAGGTTCGGAGCCGAGCCAACCGAACGCTGTGGGTGAGGACCTGGGGACTAGCAGTAGAAGGTCGAGGACCTTCAACCCCGATTCCCTAACCTTTGATACGGAGGGGTAAATCCGTTCTATATATGGTTTTTGGATAACTATATATATTTGCATAATCATGTGATTGTTGCATTGTATGCATAGCATACGCGTAAAAGTCTAAATGAACTTGTTTGAAAATATGGTGCGAATGAAAAGGAATATCTCACTAAGCTAGTTGTAGCTTATACACCTATAGTTTTTGTTGAAACAGGTATACCGTGGAATAAATTGAGGATCATGACGTTAAGGATGTCATGGAGAGATGTTAAGCTTCTATGAAGGAAATGGAATCATAAGATGAAGTAATTTTGGAAAGTTCTTTATATGAAATGACTTATATAATTAGTGATGTTATTTATTTGAAGACAATTAGAGGGATATGCCCCTAAGAATTGTAATTTAATATGTTTATTTTATGATAAGTATTCTCTTTGCCTTGCTACTTATTTATTATCAATATAAATTGCGCTACTCCGATGCGTTCCCTTGGTTGTGATGTACGCGTTGTACATAATATGGAAGCATTTGCGTGACTGAGGCAATCATTCCTAGCTTTAGTATTGTGTACGGCGGACTGCCACGTTTAGGGTATCTCTCGGGGCGTGACATTATGTGTGTATTTTACAACATTTATTAAGCTTGATGTGTTGTCTGCATTTGATTGGTGTGTGTGTGTGTATTTTGTTGACTAGATTGTGCATTATTTGAACCAAATTGGGTGCATTTCGACTGTGATGTTTTCAAGACAATATATATCTTATTCTTGTACAAGTTTGAGCCGTATATGCACCATAAATCAAGGAGAAAATATTATAAAATTATTTGGTTAATAAGTATCTAGATTTTAAGGTAGTTTATTAAGCTAATCGGCACAAATATAACGTTTAGTTGAGAGTTTTTGTTTAAAAGTATTTTTATAGGGTTCTACAAAATTTTAGATTGCTATTAAGTTCAACTTTAAGTTTAAAGTTTACGTGATTAATTATTTTTAGAGTTTTATCTCCCACGATTAAGGTTTTCTAAGCTTAATAGGTCAATTTTTGTTTTAGGCTCTAATAGCTTAAGAATACCCTAACTAGAATAATGGTATGATAAATATTTATTTGGAGTCTAGATTACTAATTATACATCTTTTTTTTTTATTATGTATTTATAACCCTAACGGTTTATCTTTAAGTTATCATTTCCTAACTATAAGTGTAATTAGTTATTTACTCATTACCTCACTTAATATCTTAGACAAGTTATCTTCATATCTTGGGTTTTCAATACCTACTATGAAATCTTATTAGTAGTACTTAATACTATCTAGAATCTTGTTTTAGGGTTTAAAATTATATATAGACTCATTACTAGTCATAGTTCTACTTTCAAGTCTTTATTGAGTTCAATAGTAACCATTTATTTTCTATATTTATATGTTTCTATCTATTTTTATTTGTCTGACAAGTTTTGGGGTTTGAAAATTTGAATTACGTTTAATTATATCTTAAGTTATCGGCTTAAGATACAAAATCTCGTTTTTGGTATCAATTAAGGTTAAATAAGTTTTTATTCAGACTTTTAAATCATAAACGAGCTGAATTGCACTCATTGATTTATTTTGGGGTTTTTGTTGAGTTCTAGATTTACCAACCAATCCACATTTCCTATTCTAGTGTCATGTACTAGTGTGAAAACTTTTGGGGGTTTACAGCTTTCCTATTTTATTATAATTACTTGTTTTATGTTTTCGATATTTTCTTATGTAATAACTTATTTATATGATTTTAGTAACTTCGAAGGATTTTATTTACTAAAGAAGGTCGTGTTATTAATTTCTTTATGGAGTTACAATCATCTTTAATTATAAGTTCATAAGTAAATATTTATGTGGGATTGTTTTGAAAATTAGACATTATTTGATTCTATGTTTTGATAAATCTAGAGATATTTTATTTATTTATTTTTGAAGTTAAAGTTTTGCTTGATGATTTATTACACTTATTCTTATTTGATAATTTTCAGCACATATTTACTGTTTTCTAAATTATTTTTCAACATCGATTCATAGTTCTTTTAAATTTATTAGATCTTAATAATTACTTGTTGATTTACTATTGCTCATTGATTTCAAAAACGTAAAGGGAAATTTATTTAATGACATATCAAATTTCTTAAACTATAATTAGACCATTCATATTTTAATATTCTTAAATCGCGAAAAATCGAGATTGAATTTTGCAACTTTTCCTAAAGCTTTTCAAGGTTTTATATCATATTCTTACCAATTATCAAGGTCTGGCTGTGCAAAAATTAGGGAGTTTACATGCATGATGTTGTAAGACAATTGTAGGGATAAAGGCAAACGTAGTGTCTGTACTTTTGAATTTTGGCATTTTATTGTCTAGACTTTTAAATTTGGCAATTAAATGCTCATAGTTTCAAAGAATGATCATTTTAGTGTCTCCTTTAATATAAATATTACAGATGTTAAAAGACAGTAATGTGGCACTACTGACTTGGAAATGAAAATTGAAAGATTATCTTCAAACTTTGTAGACTTCTTCTTTCTTTAACATTCACTCACTAATGTAAAAGTCATGCAGCCTTTAAAACCCTAACTACCTAAAATCTTTGGCCAACTAAGAAAAAACCCCAAATCTGATTTACATTCTCATCAAATTTCATACCATGTTTAACCCCCATCAAATCTCATCTTTAGCTGTCTCTGAGATTTGAATTTTTGTTCATATAAATAACATTTTTTTTATTAGTAGTCTAGTGTTTTTTTTTTTTTCAAAAGGATGTGAACTATTTTCACATGTACCAATTACTTACCAATAAAAATAGAAGGCTAATTTTCTTTATCTTTCCAGCTTCTTGCAACACAACAACAACAATGATATCTTGATAACACAATACTTATTAATGCAATTAAAATGCAAAAGTGGAAAGATTCATCTACAATGACCTTATTGTTGCTTGTGGTCAAGGATCTTGAAGGTATTGAATGTTGCTCAGTTTGACACCTACTATGGCTACATTTGCTCGTCATTAGTTTGCTATTATGTTTTTGTCTACCACTCTTCAAAATGAAAATTATAAGAGTAAGGCTTGTAAACTTTAGACATATTTAGGGCATGGAGAAGTTAGGCTAGAAAATAGGACATGAGGACTCAAGGAGAAATTATGAAAAGAAAATTAAGGCTTGAGAATGAAAAGAAATGAGGGTATCAAAATTCTGGAGTAATGCATATATGTCACTTTTTTAAGTCAGATGTTTTAACTCTAATCAATATCTTCCATCACATGAAAAAGAAGAAGAAGAAGAAGAAATTATGGGTCATAGATTTATTGGTGACACTCAATTTATGCTCCTTAAAACTACGAGCACTTAATTGCCAAATTTAAAAGTCTACACACTAAAATGTCAAAATTCTAAAGTACAAGAATTGCAATTGCCTTTATCCTGACAATTGTATTGTAATATACAAATAAATATTTTATATTGAAGGGTAAATGTCATTTGATATAAAATAAAAGGGTTTTATGATCAACCCTAAGGTTTAATTAATTTTTGTTGGTTTTTTAAGATAAAGAGACATCATTAAAAATAAAGAGACGTTACTAAATATGAAGAGATGTTACTAAACATGAAGAGACGTCATTAGTAAAGATGAAGAGAGTGTACTAAAGATGAAGAGACGTTATTAAACAGTTATTCCTTGCCTTCTATATAAACTTGGCTTCCCCCTTCTCCAAAATCATTCATAAACCTAGAAAATCCTCTTTACAAATCTACTAATGTCCATTGGAGTTTGAAGAGATCAAATCAAGGTAAGTGAATCATTTTCATTATCTTTGGGATTTCAAAAAGTCAATCAAATTCTTAAGGTTTTTCTATCGAAATTGAAGGAGCAAGTGGAGAACATCTCTATCTGGCTTGGAGATCTAGTTTGTTGATCAAAGGAGATTTTCAGATCAATTTTAGGTAAGTTTTGAATATTCTTGATCTTTATAATTACAAAGTAATGATTTTGATGGCTTTGATTTGATCTATATGAAATAGAATCCTAATGTTTATAGGATTTGTTGGAGAAATATGTTCTACTGGAGAATTGTTGGATTGAAAGCAACGAAAACAAGGTGTGGATTTGATATTCTTTGGAGATTAGGGTTTTAGATGATTTCTTTTAGATTAACATTTGTTTAAGGATAAGACATGTTTTGATATTATGTTGTTTATATGATCAGGATTTTATGAAATTTGAGTTCATAGTTCTGTTTCTTGAGATTGATATAGGTACGATCTTACTTTGCTTGTTGTATGTGCGTGTAGGTTTAGAATTTTAAATTGAATTAATTACTATTTGAGTTATAATTGAAAAGTTTACTGTTTGTGCTTGGCTATTGTTAGTAAAGAATATACAGAGTGTGATATTAACGCTGGTAACCTGATTATCCTTGTGTGTCGTTGTCCATAGAGGAGTTGCACCTGGAAAGGATTCTAGTAGATTAGGAGCCATACTAGCTTAATTGTGATACGCGATGATGTGTGGAGAGTACCCAACATCACTATATATATGTATGAAAATATTTTATATAAATAGTTGTTTTCTTTGTGGTCATGAGTTACTCCGAGTTTAGGATTATTTGCAGTTGATCATAATCTTTGTTGTTTGTTTGACTAATCAAAGATAATAACCTATGTTTGCTGCATTAGTTTAGGGTTATATGTGAAACTTGTATGTTGCATGTTCATGCATATTTGGTTATGGTATGGCGTACTAGGCGATTTCGGTCATTCTTTTATCTTTTTTCAGGAACAGATGAAGATCAAGTCTACTATGATTTATCAGGATTTGATGTTTTTGAGGATTATGAGGAGGATGATAGTGGCTTAGACTTCCCTGCTGACATTTAGATTTGTTGGTTTAGAATTAGACCGTTACGAAGGCTTTATAAAGTTTCTAAACAGTTTTATGTTTTGATTAATAGTTTATTAAGACTTATTGAGAAGTTATGAGTTTGGATTTGATGGCTATGGTTTATGTGAACAAGGTTATTTGGATGATTTGTTTTTGAAAGTATTTTTAAACCAATACCCTTTTATTTGAGAGTTTGAAGTTTTATGGTATATATTTGGAAATTAGTGATTCATAGCCTTAGCATGTCCATCTATGTTAAAGACACGTGGTGAATTGTAATGCCATCAGGTTAGGGTGATAAATGTACCATATAAGAGGATACATTACAAGAAAAATAACAAATTTAATACATAGGTACTGCTATAGATTAAGTACATATAAACATGAAGCCATTACGCTAAAAGAAGAGGGGAAAAAAACTATACAAGGGGATTGTTATGATTGCTTTGTCCTTCTAAGAAAAGAAAAACTTCTTTATATACACTTCAAGCATATGAAAATATTTGATGCCTCCTTTTTCTTGTTCCCTAATAGCTGTACAAATTATTTACTAGTTTTTCTTCATTGAACTTCATTCAATCTTCTTTCTTGAAATTTAAACAATTCATAGGTACTTCCTCATAATTATGATAGTTGGTGACCATTTTGCATCCATATTGATTGTTGAGTTAACCACAAGCTCATGTTAAAACTTTTCCAAAAATCATGGATATGATGAGGCATCTTTATCACACGTACCACAGTCTATCATTTTCCATCCCCCTTAATAATGATGTTTGCTATGCTTTAGAGCTTGAGTTCGCCACTTACTTGAAGAAATTTAAATGCCATTGGTATCCAGCATGTCTTGCTCTAATCATCTTAGCTTCCACATATGAGGGATTTCAACTAGCTCTCACCTGTCAACTTGGATTATTTGTGCATAAATTTAGGCCCACTTCTTATAGCCTAGTTGTAACTGAGCGACAACCATAAAATATGTTCAAATCTATGTATATTGAGTCATGCCTTAAAATGTGCCCTATAAGAGAAAGTTCTTGAGATATGAATTCAAAACCTATTAATACTTGATAATCAACTGGAAACCTTATTGCTTATACATGTCCATAAGTTACAAGTTTATGGTTGGATACTATTAATACAATTATAAATTTCATAAGTAATGGAAATACCTTGATGTACTAAGACAAAAGTTTAAGGTTCGATAATTCATATCATGGGAGTAAATTGTAGATAATTTTTGTTTCTAAATTATAAAGATTTGAAGAAACAAAAATTTTACCATAACATTTAATAGCTATCACAAATTATTGAACCAATAGATATGGGAGGATGGGGTACTTTTAACCATAACTAGATGTTATCACAATTTGGTTCATTATGTTGGTTCCCGATTCCAAAATGGAGGAACTAGAATCGAAACAATGAGAGCTAGTTTGGTTTTTGGTACTTAGAAAACATCGGCTCCTATGATTTGATTTCGATTACTTAGGATCTGGGAATTGTAATATCTTAAAAAACAAAAAGAAAAAATAATTGTACTTTATTAAAGTAAAAAAAAAAAAAAAACTTATAACTTTAAACAAAATTAGGCTTAACAATAATTGCTTTTTGTTGTTAGTTAAAAAAAATTAGATTTGTGCATTTATATATATACAAGCACTTCCATTTGTAATTGCAATATTAGTATTGTGGGACTATAAAATATTCAAGATATAAAAAGTCTCACAAATATAAAAAGAAGTCCCATCTTGTTGAGAAATAAAAGTTTACTCTAGTTATAAGTTTATATAAACTCCAGATATGACTTCGGGTATATTTAATACTTGTGTTATTAATAACAACATATCAAATGTTGTTAATAGAACATAAATTTATAATATTCACATGAAAATAGTTTAAACATTTGTTTTATATTTACAAATATTTTTTTCTAATTTTCTTTTCTTTTTTTGTCTTTTCAATTTTTTTATTGGTTCTATAGCTAGTTTTTGAACTGATGGTTTCTAAACTATGAATCAATTAGTTTAGCGAAGGTAACCAACTAGACTTGCTGCGGGTCTATAACTGGTTCGTACACATCTTAGGCTGAGAGAAGATTCGGTGGATATCACAAGCCATATATAATATATATATGTGTAACTTCCACTGGTATTTTAATACGTAGATATGTGAATAGTGGTTATTTTAAAAACCATTCACTATATTATTATATTAATATATAATTAAAAGTTATATATCATGTATATATTCACGTGAATGTTTCGTCCATTCAATATTTTTCTTCTTAAGCTGTCCAATTTTAGGTTCAAAAATCGCCGGTAGCGGATCGAAACCGGGATCCAACCGTGACGATGGTATGGATCGATGTCTTCTAGGTCAATAACTTCCCCATGACAGAACGCGGTCGGTGAAAAGGAAAGAGAAATAACCACGAACAGTCCTCGTTAACTCAGTCAAGTAACCATGGTAAATGGCTGGTAACGTTTGTCAGTTATGATTAAAAGCATCCCTCACTTTGTCGTTTTCTACTGACCCAACTGCAAAAAGGCCCAATTCTAACTTTTTTTTTTTTAAATTTTTAAAAATTTATTTTAGTACAATTATTATTATTCCTGTATAGTACTTTTAATATTGCCCGTTTGCTCTTCTTTTATTCATTTCTACCTTGTCTTCTTCCGACACCCCTTTTCTTTTTTCTTTTTTTGTCTATTTTCAAATGAAAACTAAATTTTTTTTTTTTTTTAATTCATAAGTTCATAACACTAAAAGTTCTTTATTTAAAGAGTTACCTAATATCCTATATTAGCTTCTCATGCAGTTTTTCTTTTATATAATTCTACACTTTATTTTTAAGTTATTTAAATAAAAAATCTTTATAATTTTTAATATTTTTTACTATATTATTTTGAATAATACTTTAAATATATTTTTCATTGTATTGAATAAATATGAAAATAAATTGAGAAAATTCTTAAAATTAATAATAACAATTTTTATTTATGTATAGTATTAATTTATTTACTACATACATAAGAACAATTTGATGATTAGTGGATCCTAAACAATGTTTATCATGAAAAGAATTCTAAATAAATATAGAAAATAATTAATAGGCCGATTTGCGACCACGATGTATATAGTACACCCTTGTAATTAATGTAGCTCTCTAAATGAACTTCGTCTAGATATAAAATAATAAGGATTATGAAATATATGCTAAAAGTTAAGACTAATTGACGGTGAGTTGCACGTTTACTTCTTATTAGACTAAAACAAAACAAATAGACTGACCACGGCTACAATCGTAGACTCAAAACCGTGGCTAGGATTTCATCTGTGGTAGCGGTTTTGAGTCGTAGTTGTTGAAAGTAACGATTCTTTCTTATTTCAATGATCTCTCTATACATTTCTTCTATCCATTGACAATGTAAAGACCATTATTATTGATTTTACCAATTCGATTTGCTTCCAATGCTCTTTTTTTATTTGCGATGCTCATTCTCTTTTGTTGTTTCAATTTTTTTATTTTTCAATTTATTGAAAATAGATGCATGATTTATTATCATCAACATGTTATAAATTTTGAGAATTATTTGGGTCCGTAATAAGTATAATTTGTGAATGGAGAGATTTTTGGAATATTAAGAAATTGTAGTAAATTTTAACATTAAAAAAACTTGCAAATTTATATATATATATAGATAAAGAAATTAAAAAAAAATTACCGTTGCAATAGCCAAAACGGCCATATATTATTTTAGATAGAACATATAAATTATTTATTTTGGCCAGAGTGGTGATTTTTTTTATTAAAATGCATTTTGAAGGTCCCATAATTTGACAAAATTCAGAAAATAGTTAAGTAGAAATGAGTTGCTCCGCAAAACAATGATGCTTCATCAAGCACCTCAATTTATTGGTTAGCAACGTTAGTGTAATCCTTCGCATGAGAATCCGAGTGAAGCACCTTCGATAGAGCTAGTCTAATAAGATTTGGTATCACATGCTATCATGATAATTAATTTTTAAAATTATATAGAAAAAATAACACCGTAATAATGCTATAGAATAATTCAAGACATTAAAGTATCATGATTATTAATTTAAAATAATGAAGTTTAATTTTATTATTTAAAGTACTTAACAATGCATTATTATTAATCTAGATAATAATAAAATAACTATTTTAATTTATTTTATTTTTTGACATTTATTTAATATATTTTATTAATTATCTTTTTTTTTAGCACTATATAACGGGTACATACACTACTAGTTTAAAATAATGATAATAAAGTTTAGTTTTATTATTTAAAGTGCTTAATAATGCGTTGTTATAATAGAATTATGGCATTCAATTTCCAGCTATTAGTTCACAGTCACTTCATAAATCGAGTTAATGAAAGTGGGACACTTTTGGAAGTAATCTTTTGTAAGTTGTACACTTTGTGATTCTTTTTAGAAAAATAGATCACATGAAACCCACGGAAATCAACAGGAAATTTACTTTAAAAAAAAATAGAAATCCTATAAGAAAATCCCTACAATCAGTTGCGTGACAGAGCAAATCTAGTCGTAAAACCCTGGCATCTAACTTGATTTACATGTTTCTAAACTTTTTCAATTTACTCCACTTACCATATTTTGAACAAATTAATAGTATCTTTTTATTGTTTTTAAAGAAACGTTTGTTAAGAAATAGCAACCAATAAAAAATTAATAATTTTATTATAAATAATCAAACAAATATCATACAAATATATATAAATAAATCACAAATACAGATGTATAATGCAGATTGAAATAAGATAATCCAAACATATGTTTTAGATACCAGCTTAATATAAGCAAGTTTACAGGTGTCCTTGTAATTTGAAAATGTTAATGAATAACTGAAGCACTAATTAAAGAACTAAAGAAAAAATTTTATGATTTTAATGCAATTGATTTTTTTTTTTTTGTTTTTTTTTTTGGAATGTGCTTTCAGTATCATCAAGATTAAATATATTCTTTCTTTAAGTCATGTCGATTAGTGCTTTTAAAACACCTACGAATCAAAATTAAAAATATGGGTTTTAATTTTAATTTTAAAAATAATAATCTAGTGTATGATTGAAAATTCATTTTTCTAATGTTTTGCAATAAATATAAATTTGAAAAAGGAATGAAATCACTAGGAAGTATCTTGTTTTTTAAATGTCAATTAGCTTTGACTAGACTATGGAGTTTAAAAAGAAAACACAATGACATCTACATGTTGACATCTGAAAATATCAAGTAGAGAAAAAAATGTTAGTTGAAATTAAAAATGCCAACCGTGTACCTAGACCCAAAAACAACATGTCTCGTAATCGTGGCAATATCAACCTTAAAAGACACATTTCACATATAAATAAACACAAATAAAGTAAATAAACAAAAAGGATAGAAAAGGAAAAAAAAAAGTAAAACAATTGTCAAAAAAGAAAAGGGTAATGAGTTAGAGTAGCAGTTGAGCGAGAGAAAGAGAGAAAGAGAGAGAGAGAGAGAGAGAGTTGGTAAGATACAGACACTTAAGATTAAGAATCCATGGGCGGGGCATATACGGTAAAGGCAAGTATTTGACACGTATAATTTTGTAGTTATGGACTTATTTTTAATTGGTGGGAGAGACAGAGAAGGAGAGAGAGAGAGGAGATTAAAAGAGTACAAAAATGTGGTCACTTGTCAGAGACTAAGCTTGAGCCTTGTGAAATTTTTTTGTTTACTTTTAATTTTTTTCCCTCTGTGTGTGGATGTGTGAGTGAGAACTGAGAAAGGAAGGGGAACGGTGTATCAGAATCTCTCAATGCTTTGCTTATTTTGAGGTATATCATATGATAGAATAGAACTAGATGTATGGTCTATGCGTGTGTTTATTTTCAGGGAGCCACAGAGCGTGTTGTGTGTGAGGGAGAGAAATAGAAGCAGCACAAGTTTCACGCATTCACCAAGAATTATAGCATCAAAATTTTGCTGCATTTTGGGTTTCCTTTCTCCCTCTCTTTTTTTTTTGGTTTGATTGATCGTTTATTTATTTATTCTTCTGTGTTCTTCTTAGAAGAAACAAAGAAGGGGGAAAAAAAAAAAAAAAGAAACCCCAGGTGGGTTTTGGTTTTGATTTTGATTTTCCTTTTCTGGGTTCCTATCAAATCTTACTGATTTTATGTCCTTGACTCCAAAGTTACAATTTTTATTTCCTGTTTTGATCATTTTTTTAGCTTTTGGGTTATTTTCGAAACATTATAGTTTTGGGACGTGTATTATGGTTTCCGATGTGCTGTAATTTCTAGTTCTAACTTCTAACATCGTCCATTTTTTAGTTAGCATGGTTATTTATTTATTGTTTTTTTTTAATAATATTGGGAATTTTGGAGTGACTGTAGCATTAGTCTAGTTACACAGGTCCTAGGATCCTATTTGGCTATGTGCACACAGTTTGCAATTGAACTTAAAATTGATTTGATATGACATTTTGGCTGTCACATCAGATTTCCATTAATGCATTAAACAGGTTCTCTAATTTGGGCTCATATCATATCAAGGAATAGTCATTATTAGTTTGTTCAGCCTTCTTTTTCCTCCTTAAAAGAAGACAAATTCAATGAGTTCATAATAGTATAGGAAGGAAAACGAAAAAGAAATGAAACTTCGTATATTTCAAAAGGTTTAATGTATTTCATATGAGAAAAGTTAAAATTTTTCCTAGTTTTTTTGTTCAATTTCTCGATGTTGTTGTGTTGTTTTATTGATGTGGTTCTGATGATTTTGATGCAGATAAGCTCCATTTTTTCTGGTGTGAGATAATGCTGAGGAAGAGAGCCAGGTCAATCCAGAAAGATCAACAAATGGGTCAAATATTAGTACCTGATTCTGATTCTGATTCTGGTTCTGAGTCTGGCTGTGAGTTCCATTTACAATCTGATGTTGGTGTTGCTGATAATAATGATACTAACAACCATAATAATCGTAGAAATAATTCGTTTTTCTCTCTCCCTGGTGTTTTTGTGGGGTTGAGTCAGAAGGGTTTATCAGATTCTGACTCAGTGAGGAGTCCGACTTCACCATTAGACTATAGGGTGTTCTCAAACTTGGCTCATTCTATTAGGTCCCCCAGATCACAAAATGGTGATAAGAAGATCTGGAATGGTGATAAAGTGGGTTTGAGTATTGTTGATTCTCTTGATGAAATGAAAAAACCGTCCGGATTGATCATCCATTCGTCCGATAATAAAAATGTCCTGCTTAAGCCCCAGATGGATCCTGAAGTTCTGAGATCCGATACCCAATTTCGCTCTTTTGAGGCACCTAGGTCCCTGCCAAAGAGTCATGCTTTTGCTTACGCCCATTTGAAATCTCCCCTTAATAAGGGCAGCTCTGATGTTGTTTTCGAAATCGGAGATGCTGCATCTGATCATTCGACCTTTGGGAAAAGCCGTTCTTCTTCCCTGGATTCTTGTACCTTAAAGAAGAAATCCCCTTCTGATTTTGTTAGTTGGAGTCCGAAATCAAGCAATCTTTCTCAAACTAATTCGGATCCTACCTCAATGACTTGTGTTCCTAGCAATGAAATCATTGGCTCTCTCTGCCAAAGACGTCGAGCTCTCTGAGGACTATACATGTGTAATCTTACATGGCCCTAATCCGAAAACAACTCACATATTCTGTGACCATGTTTTAGATTGTCAACCTGAAAATTCAAGTAGCTATCCCGAGAAAGACAGGAACAGTGACATGATGCCTCTAATGAACAAGAACATGGTATCTCCTGCTTTACATTCATCTAATGACTTCTTGAGCTTCTGTCATACTTGCAAGAAGACAATGGATGAAGGCAAGGATATCTACATTTACAGGTTTGATAATAATATAGTTCTTACATTAGTATTTTTCATAGATCAAATGAACTCTTGCTATGCTTTTGGGTCGGCTTGTAATGTCTTTGGCATTAATGCAATCTCATGCAGGGGCGAGAAAGCATTTTGCAGTTTAGAATGTCGTTCTGAGGAGATCAAGATTGATGATGAGTTGGAGAAAGCTCTTAACAGCTCACCAGAAGAGTCATCTGAGTCTGCACAAGAATCGGAACTACCAGGCTCCGGTCTGGAAGCTTGATTGATCCAAGTTTTCCTCATAAAGCACCCCATCAACATCCCATTAGTATGCTGAGACATAGACGTATCTGGTTATCCGTTTACCAAGAGCTGTTTTCTTATGTGCATCTGCTAGCAGCCATGGATGATCGTTTTCTGTACATGCATCGTCTTCTGAGTCAGTGTTTTCGGGTACAGTGGCACCTGCAGGGGGCAATAAGTTACATAATCTACCTAGCATTGTATAACTAGGACATAACCATATGACAATTTTGATTATGATTCACTACCCTTTACTATATATATGATATATAGAAACGGTGTAGAAAGCAGTAGCCGGTTTTACATGGCTTCTGGTTATCTCTTCCCTTCCCTGCATCATATCCCTTCCTTGAAGGGAACGATTTGATGTATAAGCTATGAATTCAACTAGATTTTGACATGAATATATCATTATGTATTATTTACTTATGGGGCCTCTCTGTAGAGTATGATCTATCTTGTTCTCATTTTTTTTGCCTTTTCCTCTTTTCCTCTCATTTATCTTTAGATGGTATGGTAACATGATCCTTAGACCAAGTCTGTGTTTGAGTTAGATGCCAGAGCCTGTCAAAGTGGGTGTTCTTGTATGCTTATTTGTGGGCTGTTTATGGTTGCCTTCCTCCATTAATCTGGGGAGGTGATTCATGCTAATGTGGTGTTGATAGGACCAGATACTACAAATAGAGTTTAATTTCCACAAATTTTAATAAATTCCATCGTACACATTATCACATAAAATTACCAAACAAATGAAAGAACCAAAGTTAAATGGACTGCAAATCGTGCGTTATAGCCTTGAGGGCAAAAATAATAATAGGCTTTGGCTGGCATATCCACATCCACATGATGATGTTGCATATTAATGGGAGCATTCAAACATCTTTAACGAAAACAGTTTGAAACTGTTCAAGTCTTGTGTACAATCAATCGTTCGTACATTTGCTTCTTACATTGCTCTGTAATTCTTCAACGGAAACAAGGCTTTGCTACAGTCCTTGCACTACAGTGGCTGATATGGCATAACATGATATGATTTTCATATGGTATTACAGCAACAAAGGTAATTATTCTTGATCTTTTCACTCATAATTCTTGCCTTAAGATGACCACTCGATTGGAAAGGACTAACCAAGTTGATCGAACAAGAAATTTGGTGAAACTTTCAGTTACTATTCCTCTTTCACTCTGGGTTCGAAAGCCCTAGTATGTGAATCAAAGCTTTGATTTTTTATTTTTTTCCCCCTTTTCAAGGGAAACTATTAATTAGGCTGTAGTGGATTTGATAAGAATTAAGATGAACCTAAGTGCAACATTGAAGTCACATTTTATTGATAGATACTCTAATTAGGCTGGAGTGGATCGCTTAGAATGGATGGATGTGACCATATGGTACACTATTGGATGTTAAACTCCATAAAATTTGATTTTCCACTAGGTTCTATGTATGCTTAGTCTATACGTGAGATGAAATAATAGAACAATATGAAGTGGCTAATGGTCTTTTAGTGTTTCAAATAAAATGAGATTTGTAATTTGAAACAAAATAAACCAGAATAGGAGTTTATTATAATAAATTCATGAAATTTTAGAAAAAAATCGCAACAAATGCATAATTATCTAATGTGTACATGTGGTAAATCGAACCATCTTACTTGTGGATTAAATGAAAAGATTATAAAGTTTGACTCTCAAAGCGAATTTATACAATTCTTGATGGGGTTCAATGAAGTGAATTGTATGATGGAGTGTGGAACCAAATAGATAAATACTCACCAAAAAGCCATTACCTTCAATAAATTGAGCTTTCTACTTAGTACAATAGGTAGAAAAATGAATACAACTGACTCTTTGTTAATTCTTAAAGGTAGAATTTAACATTGTAAGAATGAGGGCAACACCACTAAAAGTTGCTTTTAAATTGTGGGTTATTCGAATTAGTATTAAGGAAAAAGAATAGTAAGAGACAACAACTAAACTTCTATTTTATTTTCTAAAGTGATTTATGTGTTCATGTATTCAGGACATATTCAAGATTATATGACCACACAGTCAAATCTAATTAATTTATCATTAAAATTATCTAAATATATCAACTTACTATTACAATTATATTACATCTTATATATGCATAAGATTGTGATTTTTTTTAAAAAACTCCATTAGTATGAAAAAAATGCATTTGATAAATAATTAAAAGTATTTAATGCATTCTATAAGAGATTATGTATATATTACTTAAAAATTAATTATTGATTAAAAATAGAGTTAGAACATAAAATCTATGTAAGTTTTGCTTTTAGCCAAAATATATCATCAGAATTATCTAGATAGGATAGCTATTCATTAGAAAGAAAAATATGTTATATAATCAATATCATTTAGTAATACTTTAGAAGATAAATGAAAAGATCTTTTGTAATACAAACAATGCAATTTGTGGTGTATTACAAATTAAAAATGATTATTTAGAAGAATTTTGATGCTATTAATTATAATGAAAAAAAGTTAGGAGAAAAAAAAAGAGAATACAATTGAGAATGCTAGCGTAATCAATGCATGTGGAAAAAAGCAAAAGCACACTATGGGAATTGAACCATGATGTCATAGATGTAAAACCAAATATTTAACTACTAGACTACATTTATTTTTATATCATTGTTTGCTCTTTATGATGTACACATAATACATATAATTTTTCTTTTTGTGTTAATTGGCCAAAGGAAAAAAAAGCATATTGTATTAACTTTGAAATAACCTATATAATTAAATAATAAGTGAGGATTAAAATTTTTAGTTATCTAGCATTTGGTGAAAGTATTTTTGTCCATCCTAAAATCCCAATAAATATGTTACTTAGAGAGGTATTTGAAGTTCTCAAAAGTAATGTATCTTCTATATCTTTCTTTTACATTATTATCAATTTCTCTCCTTCCCTCCCAATCATATTTGCTAATCTTGAAGAATCTCAAACACAACACCATGGAAAATTGATGTTTCTTATGTTTTCTCATTGATTTCGATCATATAAACAATAAGATTTTGGCGTCTAGGCATTGAAAGAGGTGGGTTTCTCAAGGATTCCCTTGAGAAGTTTTGAAGTAAGTTTTTAGGTTTTCTTAAAGGAAATGAGTGGGAAAATGTATCTTGATGTTAAAGTCCATTAATTTATGTACTAGGGTGTATAGACTTAAGGAATTCTTAAAGAAGAATAAGACTGGAGAAGTACAAGTAACTATTGATACGATTCTTGAGCCTTTTTATAAATCTTTATGTGGTTGGTGCTTTAAAAACTTATAAAAGCTTAAGAAATAAAGTAATAGTGTATATTTTAAGAAGAGATTGGAGTTTGGATGGGTACGAAAAGGTTAAATCAAGGAAAAAGTATGAATTCTTTTCATTTGGCGAACACGACCTATGTTTGAGCCCTTATTATGTTGTATTTTGTTTATGTTTCAAGCACAGTTTGAACATAACCCATGTTTGAACTCATGTTATACTACAGTTTGAACACAACTTGTAACACGACTCATGTTCAAACTTGAGTTACATTTTGGCCTTTAAAAAAATAACAAAAAAACCTCATGTTGCATGGTGTAGATGTAGGATACAGGCTAAATGGGTTAGGCTGAGCCAACTCACTTTGGCCTGTGGTTTAAGCAGGCTATAATTTCTTAGCTTGGGCTCAGGTCATAAGCTAAATAGGCCAAAGTGAATTTATTTTTCTATTTTTAAATTAAGTTAAAACATTTAAGTATTTTAGGATTAAATATATATATATAATCAATTATATTGCTATTTAAGTTACTCATATATATAACAACTTCTTAAAATAATTTATTAGATATCATAACATGTTTAAACCAATAAATATATACTTTGAAAGAATATTATAATGCATGTGGTGTCTCATAAATAATTGCTAGTATGTTATTTTATTATTAAAATTTTGGTTGGTTTTTAAACTTTTCATTTTTGTTTTATAATTCTGGCTCATGGGTCAACCATGCCAATTACTGGTTAAGTAGACTAGGTAAAATTGGCCACTTCTAAACGGGTCAATTTTGGCCTACCTTAGCATGTTTTTAATATGGGTCAAATGGGTCAATTTGCAGGCTACGGCCCATGGATTGTTCGCCCAACTTTAATATGGTGTGGTGATTTTGTTTTGAACACCAGTTGTAACAATACCTGCATTTGAACTTGTGCTACATTGTCTTGTGCTCTTGTTTTGAGCATGACTTAGAACACAACCTTTTGATAGCTTATTTCAAAACTTGAGCCACCTAAGTTGAGTCTAACACATATATGAGCTGGACCACTCTGCTAAGCCCAAGCCCTACCAATAGACCCTAATATGAGTGAGCCTGCCCTCAGACTACCAACCCTAGCATTCCCTCGTTCATCTATACTTTGCGCATCGCTTGACATATATGGCTCGGTCGAATTGAGCCTTTAAGTAATGGAGGAGTGGATCTACCTCACGTCTTCTACTACTAATATCAACCACCTTCTTGCCCATAGTCCATGTCATTTGCAATCGCTAGGTCAGTCTCCTATAAATACTACCCACTTCTTAGGAGAAAGGTAACGTCGCACTCAACCACTCATTCTCATTAGATCTACGAGCTTACCACAACAACTGCTGACATAGGCATTGGAGGGCTATCATACCACTGACTAAGCTTCTATCTTTGTAGGCCTCCCTTTATGCATAGATCCAAGCCTAAATTACTTAGGTTTAACCTCTATCGGATTCGAGCAAGAGATATTTGGTGCCATTTATGGGAAAAACTTACCCCATGATGGAAATTTTCCTACTTTTCCTTGTCAAAAAAGTTACAACATTTCAAAAACTTTAAGTCTAGCACTCTAGCTATGCCACCTCGTAATAAAAACAAAAAGTCATCCAATGTGATGGCCTTGAAGACAACCTAAATTCGACTTCAAGATCACCTGGTTCACAAAGGCCAGATGTCATGCCCCGAGAGTACCGTAGTAGTAATATACAAGCTACACTTGTATATTATTACTAGTTAACCATTAGAGAATAACATATCTTCAAATAACAAAATCTTTTAGTGATATCGATAAGAAATGATAAACACATATAAGACATAATTAGTAAATATCTGCCATCACAAGTAATGAATATCATAAAGATATTACAAACCATGATTCTATTCTAAAAGTTTCTAAATACATGACTGATACACCATATATTAACTAATCTATACTCGATATAGTGGCAACCAACTTATCCTGATTTGACCCATGAGCATCCAGCTCCTAAGTTCTTGTAGTCCCTTAGATTTTATGCTATGGTTATATTCAAACCCTAAATCAGAAGTAAATTGGAAACCATAAGGTCAACAAATACGTGTCAAACCCTAATAGATTAGATTCGAAAATGTCGTGTTCCTAATCCCGAAACAACGCAGTTGAGATAGTAGTGGATAATGGTTCATAAATAAGGATACATAAAAATATCGGATTCGATAATTTTTTGTGTCTTTCGGATCTGAACGAGATCAGTTTTTGAAAATCATACCCCAATATCCCTGATGGCAAAAATATTCCAATAATATCAATAAACTCATAAAAATACTTTGAAAAGATTTGTCAAATTTTAAGTTTAACACTTTAAGATGGATCGTTTTACAAAAAATAATCGTTGATATATTTCCATTAGAATTTTTGCATATAAAGTAAGCGTATATATATACTCAAAAGATTTTTCAATCACATATATATTATATATATATATGTTTTGCCAAAGGATTTTTTTGAATAAAGTTGCGTTGGAAAATTGTTTTGTAAAATCTGAAAATGTTCGTTTTGAATCTGTACCAAGATGTTTAGCAACCCAAATGACCTTGTATGTAGGAAATAACCTTAGAAATGAATAGATTTTTTCGAGTAGATAGAAATCGGTATATAATATGCGAAATTCCGAGTTAAAATGAGCAAGTTATGACCATTTTAAGTTGAAATTTTGCTCTATGCGAATTTTGATGAACTTAGTAAAATAGAGTTACAATTTTAAGTAGATTTTCTAAGAAATACTCATTTCGGGTATTTCTTTTATATAGGTGACGTGGAGTCCGAGCTACCTTACCCGGAGGACTATTTCGACTAAGAAACTTCTGCTGATATGGCTGAGTGAGTTTAAATTCTCGTAATCGTACTTATGTATTTGCTTGTAGCACAGTGACACTAGATTTTAGGAAAAGATAAAACATGGAAGCACATGTGTTTTACTTACATGGTTGAAATTATGAAAAGTATATCGAGGCGAGAATTGCTAACTAATCAATGTATGACTTAGTTTAGTATCAATTGTTTGCAAATTCTATGGTCACTTATAAAATGATTAATACTATGCCATGACTGCTTAATTTAAATGATTCATGCATGAAATGTAGTGAGTTACATTATATTCATTACTATACCCTTGGTGGGACAAGGGCATAGTAATGAGGTCGAGGACCTAAAATTATAATCTATGACTTTCATTGTTTATAATTAAATGGTGAGTGGACACCCAAATCAACTACATTTTACCAATTAGTAGGAATCTATACAAAAATACAAAAAAAAAAAAAATTGCAAACTATGGTTTTGTTACCTGGAACACCTAACCACCGAATAGAGGGGTAAATCTATTCAAACATATGATTCTCAGAAAATCGTATGTATTGTTTGTTCACGCATTTGTTTGCATCTCATATGCTTGATTAATTAACTTGGTTGATTATTGATTGTTGAGTTGTGGATTTAATTCTCACTAAGCAAGAAACTTACCCCCTTATAGATACCTTTTGCAGTTTCTCCATTTATGGTTGAAGCCCCAGAGGTATTTCTCGCAGGTATTACCTTTGGTTTAAGGAGTTTTTGGAAGAAGTTAAAGACTAGATGTAGACTTAGACTTCTAAGTAAATCTCCTTGTAATTATTTTGATTAGGCTTCTCTAGACTATGATGAACTATATCTTTTAGCAGGGGAATGCAACTTTGATGATTGTAAGACCTTTATACATGTTTCCCTAATTAAGATATTATGTTATGATTTCCATCCTTAAACTGTTATATGAATGTCTTCTTAAATAACTTGTTTCAAAGTTAGTCCTCTACGATCGTGAATGTACGCCTTACACCCGGTATCAAAGCTTATGGGATGACTAAGGTAGTCATACTTAAGCTTTAATATTGAGTTTGGTAGACTGTCGGGTTTAAGATACCCTTTAGGGCGTGACAGTTCTTACTGGGACCATGCTTCTGGATGTAACAAGCCACGATCATAATGTAAACCTGAAATGTCTTTAGGAGTGTGAGCGAAACCACGAGCTCAGTGAATAACTAGAACTTACCACATATCAAATAAGTTTATTAGCAATCATATGAAATGCCTCAATCAAACATATGCACAATTATAAGCCTGCATAACCTAGAATCTAAAGTAGGATGGAGATTTACACCCTCTCATTGGGGTTGAAGGAACACAATACTATAGTCTACCCTACCTAGGAGAAACTAAGCATACAGGAAAACATCAGTACTCACTTTAATTATCAATTTAAATTTATCATATCTTAACACTCATTTTCTATTTTAGCCATAGAAACTCCACCAAGTGTTAGTCATTTCATAGCAATACCATAAGCGGCATCCCTATGGTATCGACAGAACAATGGTAATTCTTGCGTAGAACTAATAGCCTCTTTGCCTAGAAAAACCAAACATTACGAGAGATCCAAAACACTAACATGTAGTAGGCTGCCACTTACTCAAATGTTGCTTATGCAAATCGTGCAATGCATGTTCATTTCATTTATGGTACCAATAGTTATTAATCAATTTTGAGGTGATCAATCATTATACAGATAAACAACATGCTATACAATCAACAAGTGAATATATCACTATTATTAAAGTAGTTTAGGAACCAGCAATTCATATAGCATACAATTCTGTAAACCCATACAGCAAAATCTTGTTATTATCTTCATTTGAGATATAGCTAAGCTATAAACACAAACAATTTAATAAGTCTGACTTACTCACCTGCTTATACAGACTAATCATAATAGTCTTAAGCGAAATCCTCAATAGTGTCAAGATCACCTATTGAGATGAATTAAATAGTCATTAATTAAACATATCTTGTATAACTAAACTCCGATGAGTGTTCTGGTGTCTTATACTGATATCTTGTTAGATTCTCTTAAAATAGGTTTTGATGATAACAAAAGAGTAAAAATGATTACTAATGAGTTTATTAAGTGTGTATTATCAAGTTAAAGAGAAAGAACAAAAATGATGAAGAGTATTGGAATCCAAAATGTTTTCCAGAAGGTTGCGTAAGGATAAGAATTTTCCAGAAATCCAGAACCTTTCACAGAACCTTTTACAGAACCTTTCATTGCACTTTTGATAGCAGCTTATATCACGTGATTGTCACTGTTCATCTTCTAACTTGATGCAAATCATTCCAGTTCGGTACAAAAACAATCTTGAAGACCTAGCTCCGAGTAAATGAGTTTATTTGGGTAATATACTCATTTATTCACTTAAGTTGGTTTAATCCAAGGGGATTTAATGTTTTCATCAAAGTTTCTCTTTCATCAATGTCTTCAACGATGGAAATCTTAAAGAATAGTACCAGACTTTGTTTGGACCGATTCTACACGTTTTTCTCCTTCAAGATAAGTGATTTATCAGTATCTATAATGTCCAAGACATCTATTTTCATGGGATTTTGTCTAGAAGATTAAAAAGAAGATAAAATGTTATCTTGGATGGATGAGGAAGAAGATCACGATGAACAACGATAACAAATAACAACTATTTTTTTTACGAAAGTCAAACAAGGATTATAATCCTTCTGTTACAGAATATTAATTTGACAAAGGATAAAGCTCACAAGATTTCATCCAAAGAACACAAGGAAAAGCCCATCACAACTTGAACCAATTTTTGAAGATCATACAGAATGAATTTGAAAAATGGAATAAGGAGAATTGATTTTAGCCGAGATATTTGGAATATGAATCTATACTCCAAACAAGTACTTGAACGTTATAAGAAGATGAAGGATATATGAGTTACACACAGAGAGAAAAAAAATTAAAGGAAAAAGAAAAAAGAAGAAGCTGATACTATTCATAAAAAAAAAAGAAGAAGCTATTTTTTCTTACCCAGTATATACAGGATAAAACCTAGAATAAAATCCAGAAGTTTCATTTTGCCTAGAATATTCATAATTTCTTCTTACGGTTCAACAAGCGAGCTGATCTCTTAGCTTTCATTCTTTAGCTCTGTGATTTAGATATTTTATCTTGTATAGAAGGAACTTGTTGTTGCCTTCTCTTTTGATAGTTAAGTTACAAGTTTAGACTCTGTAGATTGGTTGTGGCTAGAGGATAGCTGTGAGAATCGAGCAGAGAGAATTGTACAAGCTTGTAATTTGTTCTTATTGGATATAGTGGAACAAAACTTGTGGAATAACGGGATCCCCGGCTCGGAGCTGGAAGAGTGGACTGACGCACAAGACGGAACCACTATAAATATCTGCCTGATCTTCTTATCCCTTCTCTATTTATATTTCCACAGTTTATTTTATTGCTGTTTAATTGTTCATATTGTTCTCTTAACTTAAATACAAAGGGATTGTTTTTAAAAGGCAAAAATTTTAATTTTCTGAAATAATCAATTCAACCCCCCTTCTTGATTATTTTCGGGACCAACATATCTCTATTACTTGTATTGGTCTTTTCATGGCCTTATGGTAACAGATATTTATTTGATATTTATATTTTTATTGGGTGGTCATAGAGTTTGTATTCAGTAAATTGATATTTTATCATTACTATTATCATCACATTTATATCATTCTTTAGTTAACCTATTATAGTAACTAATATTTATTTCCTATTATTTAGTTTCGTGTGTTTTTATTGATTTGTCTTTATATTATTAACTAGCTATTTTTAAAGTTAACATTATTTGATATTTTAGCTTATTTGAACTTTCAATTCTTATATATTTCTCTATATAATATAAGTATTAAATAATCATAGTATCCTATAATAATCATGTTTTCTAATAGTTTTTAGAGTTTAATACTTCATAAATATTACCCTTATTATTCTTAAAATATTTGTATTTGTTCATTTATTACATTTATTCCGTTTTTCTTAATTATATTATATAATCTGTTTTGGTTAAAACAGACTTCGTTTAGGATAATAAGCATGTACGCAGGCATCGTACGCCGTTGGCATCCATTCCTAGGATGCCGGTATTCGTGTTATTTTTCACGTTCCTTATTCCAGCATACGCTGGCTCAAAGTCGCAAACTTTACAACTTACGCCGGCACCAACGCTACCGGTGTTGGATTCCATTTTACCGATGTTCTTTCATTTTACATAAAAATGAATTTTACGTAGCTTCTATTCTAGTGCACGCCATCTCAACACCCCCCGCCTACCCTTGTAAGCCATCGGTGTTAAGCACATATACTGTTGGCGTAGAGTTGGTGTTGACACTGTTTAATGTCTTCCTCGATTTTCTCTGTTTCGAAACTTAGTTTTCTTATAATATATGTATATTATACTTGCATTAAAACTTCTCTCAAGTGTTTTTCTACACTCTACATGTATCATACATGAAATATCAATACACATAATATCTTTTAACCATCCTACTTCATGATTTCTTAACTATTATATATATCATGACATATAAGTAGAGTTTAGTATTGAGTATTACCTTGTATGGGTTGATAGAAAGATGCTAAACTCTCCTCTAGAGCTAGATTTGAACCTACGGTGAGCAATAACATTGTTTAGGCTAGAGTTCTAACATATAACTAACTTAAAAATGAATTTAACTTACCTTGTTTTTCCTTTTCTAAGCTTGTTTGTGTTGTTATAATGGGGCTTGTTTATGGATTATGTTGGTGTGTTTTAGAAGTTTAAAGGGAACAAATTTGGGTGTTGGTTTAGTGGTTGTTGGCTGTCATCTTGATGTAAGTTATGGGTTTTGGTTTGTAGTTCATTAAGTATTATATGCATATCTGTACAAGGCAGCAAACTTGTAAGAAATTTTGGCCAAGAAGAAGAAATCTCCATCGAATTCCAGCTGGATTGTTCATGATTTGGGCCGCATTTATTGAATTGTTTTGTTGGGAAATTTTCATTGGCTAATCCCTTAGTCACGTTGACCTTGTTTGGTGCATATTTGGGCACATTATTTGAGGATTTCGGCTGGGGAAAATAAAGATCATTATAGCCATTTATCTAAGCTAACTGCAACAGATTTTGAGGGAAAATTACTATAATATTATTTATTTGTTTAATTATCTTAATTTTATGATAGTTTATTAAGCTAAACGGATATAAATATGTCAGTTATTTAGGAGTTTTATCTTCAAAAATTTATTCAAAGTTTCTAAAATTTTTCTAAGTTCTTATTAGGTTTAACTTTGGGTTTAAAGTTTATGCGACTAATTATTTTTAGGATTTTATCTCCTGTAATTAGGGTTTTCTAAGTTTAATAGACCAATTTTTTTTTTTTATCAATTTCTAATACCTTTAGAATTAATAACTAGAATAATGGTGTGATTTAAATATTTATTTGAAATCTACTTTGTTAGTTATGGATTTATATTTTTTTATTCTTTTTATGTATTTATAACCCTAACGGTCCATCCATAAATTACCATTTTCTAACTATAAGCTTTATCAATTATTGAGCTTCTAATTCTCTTCAGATCTTATTTAAATTATTTTTATACTTTGAATTTTTCGATACTGGCTATGAAATTTTATTTTTAATATATTTTCCTATCTATAAGACTTTGTTTTAGGATTTGAAGATATGTATAGATTCATAACTACTTATTATTTAATTCTAACAACTTTGTTGAGTCTTATATTAATCTTATATTTTCTATGTTTGTAGTCCGATTCATTTATTCTTGTATGAAAAATCTCGTTTTCCAACCTCTGACAGTTCTCTAGAGTAGAAACGTTTTAGTCGCTTAGAAGACATGCTCCACTAAATAGTGGAGTAGAATGTTGAAATCATCAAGTGGAATAAAAATGTCGAACAACGCTTTAAAGAATTGGAGTTAGAGGCACAAAAACCCTAGTTGTAGCACAATAATGGTGAAACTCCACTGCAACAAGATAGTCGTTGCCACCTCTATGAGGCACCAAATACCCTTGCCATCTCGGCAGGGTCCCAAGTCTCCCACAACAATAGAAACCACTCTGTTGCTGTAGTGGTGTAAAAACTCAAGCTGGGGATCCTTTACCTGTGGATCTCCCCATGTGCTAAGGAAAATGATTCGAGGACATGATCTAGAAGGAATGGAAAGAGAAATCAAGAATATGTCGTAATTAAAAGAAAGTAAGAAGAGCACCTCCATGCTAAAGACGACTCAAATGTTGATAAAAAATCCCTTGGCATAGTTAATCATTGAAGAGCCTTAGTGTCAGGACATGAAGTAGCTGTTGGTCTCTGAATTAGTCTCTGTTTGGTTAATTCACTTTCAGTTACACTCTGAAATAGTTTCTAAATTTAGAACGTAGCTTAAATAAATAATCAGAAATATACAAAATTTAAAAGATAGGATAGAGAAGATTGCAAAGCTATTTATAGGGGTTCCACTTCGAGCGTCAGTCCTCTCTTTCAGTACCAAGCCGAGGATCCGGTTGTCTTTACCAGTATGCTCCACTATCCAAAACAAATCAAGTTACAAGTTGTCTTTTGCCAAAACACTTGGCTACAATATGCACTCCTCCTAGCTTCCACAAGCTCTAATAAATTCTACTGAGCGTATTTGTAACTCTCAATTTCACAAAGGTTTATCACATATCAATTTGAGGAAATAAGTATAAAGTATCCTCTAATTTCAGTACAATGATAAAATATATATGAAAAATTTTGCTTGAAGCATTTTTGAGCTTTGATTGCTTTTTCACGATGAGAGAGTTGTTTTTTAAAGTTCCCCTTCAGCTTGCAATTTATTGGTTTTTCCTTAACGGCTAGAAATAGAATACTTCTTGATATCTTGCAAAATAACGCGGATAAGGCTGTTAGTCGTATTCTTCTTTCAAAGACTTCCACTCGGATAAAAATGAATCCCATTTATCTCATTGATCTTTATCCTTTATAATTCAGATCTGCTTGATTTACTCCAACGTTTAATTTTGAATCAGCTTGCTGTAGATAATCCTTGAAATAATCAATTTGATCACATCGTTCTAGTAGATATCCCACGAAAATAGCATATTGATATTAATCCATTTGAAATATGAATTTCCCAGATCTTGGATAATATTGTCTTCAACAAATATCTCTCATCAGATGGTCTTCTTATATAATGTCATGAGTCAATAAATATATCTAAATCTTAAACATCCAGACGTGATTATTTATGCATTGTCCAAACTCTAATTCTTCAAGGAATAATCCTTAATCAACTTAAATCCCCTTTGGATAATTGTACCAACTTTGTGGAACATTATTGAATGCATTACCCAAATACATTCACTTTGATGTTGGGTCTTCAATTTATATTCCTTAGAAAATCATTTGTCCTTCATAATGGTGATTTTTACATATCTCAAAAACTTTGTAAATTGCCTTTTGAAATAGCTTCTGATCGGTATTCAATCCTTCGTAGTCATTATAATTACTTTCTGAAACATTTTCTGATCGATATACAACCTATTGTAAAACATTGATTTTCCTTTTGAAACATTCTCTGAAAACTTATTTCTGTGTGGAAACCATTGTTAAATATTCTCTAAAACACTTTATGAGTTGTGTCGTTTATAAAATTTTACTTGATTACTGCACACTTAATGAATTGTGTTAATACATACTTAACACTTTTTGTTATTATCAAAATCATCATTGAGAGAAACCAACATTCTCCTCCTTTTTGATGATAACAAAACCCATATAAATTAATTTATGAAAACAAAATGAAAACAAAATATATTCATATTTTGTTTACCCTTCTCCCCCTTTTTATTAGCATCAGACATAACAAATAAAAAACAATAAATATGAAAAACATTATCAGTTGATACATCGACAGATCATGAAAACCAAACATCATAAGTTCAAAACATGAGAAATATAAAAAGATAGTCCATAAAAGAAAACAACATATGATTAGAAAATCAGTCTTTCTTAAAATCTATGGATTTAACGGATTTTCTTGCTTTCATTTTGCGACATGTCGAAAAAGTTGTTCGAATAGGAGGACGAATATCAGGTTTGTGTTGAAGAGTATTCATAACCGAAAGAATGGTTTGAATTTATTCTTGTGTGAGAGGGGGAGTTGATTCAGTGGGTTGAACATAGGGAACAATCTGTAGATTTTCCTCAGTGACCTATTCATAAGAAACAACACCAGTTTACTAGAAGCAGTAGTAGCAGCAATCGGTTCTTTCTCTGTTGGAGTAACAAGATTTTTACTTGGAATGCTCTCATTCCCATCAGCAGGAGGTTTCTTCTTAGTAGTAGATTCTTCTTTGTGTGAACAGTAGGAGGATTATCCGAATGTGTCACTGGTGAGTGAGGAGAAGGATGGAAAGAACCATGAATTGATTGCTTGTATTTGTTAAAGACAACTAGAATAGACTCTATGAAATCCTTTTGAAGACTAGCAACTGTCTTGTCAAAAAGTTCAAACAAATCAAATTCAAGACCAGATTTTGAACTTTCTCTAAGAGGTCTAAGCTTTGGAGAAATACTTTCTATATCACTTTCTGAATCACTCTCTGCTTGGAGTCCTTGGCCTTCCTTGATTTCAAACTTTCCACCAATGCTAAGCTTATAGGACTTTTTTGATTTCCCTGGCATTTTTTCTTTCCCAGCTCTCCTAGGTGGTATTTTTTTAGCTTCATCACCTTGCTCATCATCCTCTGCACCACTCTCTGCTTCAAGGACTAACTTCCCCTCAGTAGGTGCTTTTATTTTCTTCCAATCAAAAGTGAACTCGCTAAACTTGGGATGCCTATACCAAGACCCATCCATGGAAAACCAGAATTTCTCTAAAACCAAAATCCCCATGTATTTTAGATTGATTTCCCCAATTCTTTTTAAAGTAATTGGAATTTTGAAATTCTTGGGTAAGTCAATCTGTTTGTATTTGAAAATTTTCATTAAAAGACTTCCATAGGGTTTGTTTCTTTGAGTTCTCCACATATGCCTCAAAATTAATCTAGGCATATCAATCTGTAATTTCTTTTTCACAGCCAATACTACTAAGGCTTCTTCCTTAGATATAGTTGTGGTACTGCCATTCTTTGGTAGAATGCAATCCATGACTACTTTGTGCAATAATCTTACCAACAATTCAAAATTTGTTGAGAAAATATCTTTTTCAACAAATTGCCCAACTCGATCATTTAATTCCTTGTACAACATGCTTCTATCTAAATTCATCAGCCATTTATCATCCTTGATATCTAACATATCAAAACACTTTATCAAAGTTGTCCTTGTGAGTTTGATAGACTTCCCAACAACCTTTGATTTTAACGATAAATCCTCTAACTGTTCTAGATTATCACAGAACTCATTGATCAGACTTCCCTCAACAACATTCATTATTCCACAAATTTTTCTACATCCTATCCTATCTAGCCAATGATTCCAGTAAAAACCATTTTCTTTAAAGAACTTGAAATCTATATAAGCGCATTCAAGTACGTTGTGGTGAATGAGCTTTTTCTTTTTGATAGGAGGTACAGAAGAATCCTCGGATCTTTTTTGCTTAACTCCCTTTTTTTGAGATTCTTTTTTATTTTTCTTTAAAAACTTCTTCTTTGAAACCATTTTCTTTGAAACCTTTTTCAAAACATCCTTCAAATTTTCGTTCAAGCCCTTTAAGTCTCCATATGCTTCAGGGTTTGGTTCTGAAACAACTTCTGAACCAGGTTGTTCGACTTGATCTTCTTGACTTTCATCGTTCTTTTCTTGATCATGCACAAATTTTGATCTAATTTCACGAGAAGTTCCTGTACTCGTGATTGTTTGAGGGTTTTGTTCAGAATGGATGGCTCATCTTGAATCATTATGGGTTTTGAAGATTTTTTAGTTTTAGGACCTTTGAAAGCAAGACAAGAAGAGTTGCCAGGAGCCATGGTGTTTTTAGGGTTTTTTGATGTTTAAGAGAATTTGAAATGAAGAAGATAGATGTTCTGACAAATAATACGGTTGAAGGTAGATGGAAAAACGTGGGAGAGATAGAGTTATTCTTTAATTCATTATTATTATTATTTAAAAAAATTTAGAAAATAAGTGCCATGCAGAAGAATAAATGCATGTATTCAAATTTTGAATAAAAAAACAAGTTTCAAAAAGAAAAGAATCAATTAAAAAGGAATACACATTCCTATTTCATTCCTTGAGAATTCAAATCTATTTTTGTCTAATGGTTTTGTGAATATATCTGCACATTGATTTTCTGTCGAAATAAATTCAACATTAATCTCTCCATTAGCCACATGATCCCTAATAAAGTGATGTCTAATTTCTATTTGTTTTGATCTAGAATGATGCTTTGGATTCTTTGTTAAATTAATTGCACTAATTTTGTCACATTTAATACACACATTGTTATATTTCAATCCATAATCTTGCATTTGTTGTTTTATCCAAAGTATTTATGCACAACAATTTCCAATTGAACCATACTCAGCTTCAGCTGTTGATAAAGCTACTAAATTCTGTTTCTTTGAAGACCAAGAAATCAGTTTATCTCCTAAGAATTGACAAGTACCAGAAGTACTTTTTCGATCAACTTTGCATCCTGTATAATCAGCATCTGAGTATCTAATTAATTCAAAATTTGATTTTTGGGATACCAGATTCCTAATTTTGCAGTGCATGCAATGTACTTGAAAATTCTTTTCACAGCTTTTAAATGTGTTTCAATTGGATTGCTTTGAAATCTTGCACAAATACATATAGAAAACAAAATATCTGGTCTAGATGCAGTCAGATACAAAAGAGAACCAATTAAACTTCTATAAAGTTTTTCATTAACCTTTTTACCTTGTTCATCAAGATCTAACCTGGTAGAAGTATTCATTGGTGTAGCCACTACTTTTGTATTTTCATATCCAAATTTCTTTAATATTTGCTTAGTGTACTTCTCTTGGTGAATGAGTATTCCTTCTTTTGTTTGTTTGATTTGTAATCCCCAAAAAGAAATTCAGTTCACCCATCATGGACATCTCAAATTCAGCCTGCATAAATCTTGAAATTCTTGACAATATTGTTTATTAGTTGATCCAAACATAATATTATCAACATAAATTTGTACAACTAAAAAATCATCTTTATAATGCTTTATAAACAAAGTTGTATCAATCGTGCCTCTTTGATATCCACTTGATATGAGAAATTCACTTAGCCTCTCATACCAGGCTCTTAATGCTTGTCTTAATCCATACAATGTTTTTCTTAATTTAAAAACATAGTCTGGTTTGAACTGATCTTCAAATCCAGGAGGTTGTTCAACATACACTTCTTCTTTAATGTAACCATTCAAAAATGCACTCTTAACATCCATTTAAAATAATTTGAAATCCTTAAAACAAGCATAAGCAAGTAAAAGACGTATAGCTTCAAGCCTAGCAACAGGTGCATATATTTCAACATAATTTATGCCTTCCTCTTGTGAGTGTCCTTTAGCTACAAGCCTAGCTTTGTTTCTCCCAATTTTCCATTTTCATCTAACTTATTTTTAAATACCCGTTTTGTTCCTATTATTGATTTATTTTGTGGTTTAGGAACTAGATTCCAAACATTATTTCTTTGAAATTGACTTAGTTCTTCTTGTATTGCATCAATCCAATTATTATCATTCAATGTGTCATGCCCCGAAGGGTACCCTAAACATGACAGTCCGCGTACACAATATTAAAGCCTAAGAATGACCACCTCAATCACGCGAAGGCTTCCATACTATGTACAAGGCGTCTAACACATAAAGGAGACACATCGGAATAATACATTTTATGTTGATACAATTGAGTAACAATGTAAAGGAAATACAATCCACTATACTCCAAATACAAAACACTATACTTCAAAATACAATTCATCAAACTTCAATTACATTCATCCCAAGACTTCACTACATAAAACTATTACAAGGCAAATCGTAAAGCTTAGCCAAAAACTTCAAGCATTCTTATATCTTGCCGGAATCCCGAAGTCATTCTTGGCTTCAACCATTTCGGTCCCCACTTTGCATTCTTGAGATAACCTGTTCATTTAAACAACTATTGGGGTATAAGCTACACTAGCTTAGTGAGAATTCCCTTAGTTCCGTACCATAACAAGCAAGTTAAAATCAATCATATGCTATGCATGAACAAACACGTGAGCAAGCAATTATGCATGGGTATCCGGAACCCACACACAGAACGGATTTACGCCCTCCGTATCTTGGGTTAGGAATGGTATTGAGTCTACACGACCGCATCTAGTCCCCAAGCCCTCGGCTCTTAGCACTCGACTCGGCTAGGCTCATCCAAGAATGCATCCACATGCGCCTTAGTACCCCTGAATGAGCTCTGGCACCGGGTCGTTATCCAAAGAGTCATCCACGGACCATACCGATCGACCTGCGTAGGAGTAGCATGCTACCAATGCAATATGTCCGATGCGATGCATGATCAATTTAATTTTGCTTAGGTCAAAATATTATACATTCTTTAGAGTGACCAACCATATACACACATAACAGAAATAATATGAACAGTGCAGTTATCCAATCAAATCGTGGTTTCGATATGCTTTAGTATTCTTTGGCATACATTCATCACAGTCCTCATCATATATCCCATCCCATTCATATCGATTTTTATCTTGTTCCTATAATTCTAATGCAACTAACTACAAGCACAAATAAGGTAACAAAATAAGGAGAAAACTCACTCGACCATTGTATCACCGGTCTTCTAGTAATAATAATTCGGTGGCAGGGAATCGTCGATTTCGGGATCTCCTAAAAAGGAAGAAATACTCTAATAAGTATTTCAACTCAAACTAATCCAAACGATTTCATACAAACTATCAAAATTCGTAATTCTCGTCCTAAGCGGGAATTCCAACTTAAAACGGCCATAACTTGATCATTTTAACTCGGAATCTCGCAAATTATATATCGATTTCTATCTACTTCGAAAGATCTATCTATTTCCAATATTATTTTCAAGTTTTGAAAAACATTTAGGTCTCAGAACAGAGGGATCAGATCTGATCAGTAACGGTTTCCTATTCCGAAAAATAGTTTTGTAAATGTTTGTAATATTTCTACTATATAAATTAGCTATACATGCAATATGAGTGATTTCCTAACATGAATGACATGAGATGAGTTTAATACATGCATGATCTTGATGATTTTTACTAAAAGAAAATTTTGTAACTTTTTATTTTTGCAAGACCATAACAACAACTACTTATGAAAAGTCTAGTTTTCTAACTTTGATCATTTCCATTTGTCTTGGATTTATTACTTAAGAAAATATAATTATTTTTGTCAAAATTGGGTCTTCATTATATATATTACTTATGACCTTCATTTCTACATAAAAATTTCCATTTTACACTTTGTAAACATGTTTTCAAGTGGGGTTGATTCCAAAATCCGAATTTTACAAAAATTGGTTTTTGAGTGATTCCTTCAAGTAAAAATCATTTGATATTTAGAAAATTAGGGCTCAATCATACATAACCATTAAGGACTTCATTCTTACACAAAAATTTGCATTTTACATTTGCAAATATGTTTTCCAATATGATTTACTCAAAAATCCGAATTTTAGAAAATCCACTTTTTGAATGATTTCTTGGGAAAAACTTGTTTAATGCATTAAAATTTAAGACTTTATGGTACCTATTACTTAAGGACCCATTCATTACATAAAACTTGCAATTTGAGCTCAAATACTAAGTGATTACATATGCATCATCTCAAATTACGAATTTGACAATTTGATCACTAACTCAAAATTTTCCATTTTAATTCCATTACTTGTTTTACACATTACTCATGCCTAAACTCATTTTAACTTGTAAAAATCATTCCTTAAGGATACCTATTACCTATACCCTTCATTTTTCACATAAAACATGAGTTTTGGAGTTGATAAATGGGTTTTAAAAATTGGTCTTGGTTGGGATCCGAATTTACAAAATTCATTTTTGGATATATCTTTTGATAAAATCTATCTAAACTTATGAAATCTATTCCTTACATATCCTATCCTAAGAGCCTTTCATTTCTTAAATAAAAACTTCATTTTTGAGTTGGAAAACATGTTTTAAAAATATGCCTTGGCCAAAATCCGAAAATAGAATTTTTATTTTGAAAATAACTTTTGAAAATCACATTAGATTCTTGTAAAAAGAAGCCTTGATGATATACATATATTAAGCCTTCATTTTCTTAAGTAAAAATTACATTTTGACACTTGGAAAGTGGTTTTTAAATATTGGTCTTGCCAAAATACGAATTTCACTACTTTTGTTCAAGTTCAAATCTAAGATCTACACATAATATGAACATATATCTAAATGAAACCCATGGTAATGAACTATAAACTCATAGATCTAAACTTTACTTATCAAAATCTCTCATTTATGTCATCTATACCCTAAGCCCTTCATTTTAAATGAAAAATACACATTTTAGAGTTGAAAAACAACTTTTCTAAATATGGTTCCATTTTCATCCGAATTTTCAAAAATTATTTTTGTTGAAAATAAAATAGATCTTGAGTTTTCAAAACATTCCTACTATTATCATGCTACTACAAGTCATCCATGAACATAAAATAAAGTCTAATGCATTTTATGAACTCAAAACTCTAGATCTAGTTTTCTAAACTAGTTTAAGTGCATGAATACATGTGGATGATGATCTATGTATAAATCATAAGAAATAACAAAAATAATAACTTAGATAGCAAGATCTATGGCATAAACAAAATCAAAGCTACAAAAAGTTAGATCTACAATATATATCAACTTTAAACAAGAAAATAATTATAATACAAGAGAATAAAAGTGAGGAAGGAGTGTTTCATTTTTGGCATCATCATCCTAAGCTTTTAAGCTTATGGAAGGTCATTTGATGCATGAAACCTTCATCACACTTTACCTATATCACCTATGGAGGCTTTGAGATGAAGATTTGCTTAGAAATCTTCAAGAAATATGGGTGGAAGCTAATGGAAGAGATAGGGGCAGCTTGTGTTCTTGAGGAAACAAGAACAATATGAAGAAGAAAAGAGAGGAAAATGAGAGAGAAAAAGCTAAAGAATGAAAAAGGGAAAGTGAGTAAGTGAAGGAGAGAGAGAAAATGAGTGTTTTAATTGAATAAATGAGAGAAAAAAAATAAAACAAGGGCAGCCAAAGAAGCCCCATGCTGCACGTGAAAGACAAGGAGGAGAGAGAGCGAATTTTGTTGAAATTTGACTCAAATTTGAATTGTATAATTAATGTGTAATGTAACTTTTTGAAGAAGAATTGAAATATAATTAATTTTAGTCAAAATAGGAGTAAATAAAGGACAATGGCAGCTATAAAGAGGGTCAAAATCTGCCATGAAGTGTGGGTTAATGTGTAGAAAGATTGAAGTGAAAAGGAAGTGATATGTGTAAGGTGTACTTGAAGGTATGGTTTGTAAAAGTACTTTCTTAATAAAATAAAAAAAATAAAATAAAATTAGAAAATTTATTCCAAATATTTGTAGCAGATTTTTCATAATTAAATTAAATAATTATTTGAATTATTTTAGTATTTTAACAATATGTTACCGGTATGATCAAAATACGCGAATATGGGCTATAAATAATATTTTTATAACCCGAAAAATTCTAAAAAATTATTTTATGAAAATATAAATATTTTTCAATTATTAAATTAATTTATTTTATTTTTAGTATCGGGTCTTAAACAGAATCTGATCCCGTAAAACCCGAAACGAACTAAATTTTAGAAAAAAAAATTTTCTATAACATATAAAATATTTATCTAAAAATATAAGGCTTTATAAGAATAATAAAATTTTGTAATGAAATAAAAATGAATAGTGCAAAAGACTAATCAATTACCGGTAATAATGAAATACGATAAAAAGGTTATAACTGTAACTTTTATAACCCGAAAAATTATATAACTGATATATTTGAAAATCTTATGAAATTACGAGTCTAACGGTACTATTGGTATATTTTTGATATCTCGAGCCCGGGACACGCTTTTCGAAGTCTGTATCCGAACGGGTTCGAAATAGGTAAAAAATTTACCAATCTGATATTTTTAAACAAACTTATATTACTATGAGCTATTCTACATATTTAAACTACATCTCGGCCTAGGGTTAGGGCGTAGATTGCCGACTTAGACTATTGTATTCCACTTAGGGTTTCCGGTGATTTTCCGGTTAATCTTTGCCAATTTGGAAACTGATATTTTATGTTTATATATACAATGTATTTACTTTGAGAAATTTATTTTACATTTCATTTTTGTAAGTATTTAATATCTTTTAAGTTTTCGGAATTTTGAATTGGTTTATTTCCGAAAGTTAATCATTATTTACTTTTTAATAATTTGTTTTTGAGCTTTATATTACCTGATTTTATAAGCCGGAGCTAAATATAGAAATTTTTGTATGTCGTGGTTTTGAATTTGAAGACCACCGAGTTCTTATTTTATTTTTAAGGATTTTCATTTTCTCATGATTAAGAAATTTTTGGATTCATTCATGATTTAGGACTTGTCGAAATTCGGTTTTAATTTTGAGTGATTTTTAGGGTTTATTTTTAAAGTTCATTTTGGAATTATTTATTGAAATTTTCTAGGTTTTACACAATGCCTCATTAATATTATTTAGTTCTATTTCAGATAACATAGCAAAATGATTTTCAATATCTTTTAACTTAGATCTAGTTCTTGTTCCAGATTCTAAATCACCAATAATTAAATTAGGAGGATGTGATGATTTATATTTCCATGCTTTTGAACTTTCAGGATTATCATTTCTTAAATCCAGATTGCCTTCTGCATTTGTTTCTGAATCGTTAGATTCTAAACTTTTATTCAAATTACTTTCTGCTTTATCTTCTGCCTCATTGATCTTATTAGATTTAGCTTTTGATTTAGCAGAATGTGGTTCACTATATTCATTTGTAGGCACAAATACATCATCTTCATCATTATCCTTTATTTCATTGAGAAAACGCACATTAATAGATTCTTCAACCACTTTAGTTGATTTATTAAAAACACGATATGCTTTACTATTTTGTGAATATCCTAGAAATATTGCTTCATCAGATCTTTCATCAAAATTTTCAAGATTATTTACATTCTTTTTCACAAAGCATTGACATCCAAACACATGAAAATATGAAACAGATGATTTTTTGCCACGAAACAATTCGTAAGAAGTTTTTGTTGTGTGTGGTCGAATATAAACTCTATTCATTATGTAACAAGCATTTGCAACAGCCTCAGCCAAAAATATTCAGCTATTTACTTTCATTCAACATAGAACGAGTCATCTCTTGAATTGTTCTATTTTTTTCTTTCTACTACTCCGTTTTGTTGAGGTGTATAAGGTGTTGAAAAATTATGATTTATTCCATGTTCTTCTCAAAAGGATATAAAAAGATAATTATCAAATTCTTTTCCATGATCATTTCTCAAAGCAACAATGGAAAAACATTTTTCATTTTGAATTTGTTTAGCAAACTTTTGAAACATGTCAAATGTATCAGATTTGTGCTTCAAAAAGAGCATTAATGTAAATCTTGAAAGTCATTGACAATTACAAGACCATATTTATTTTTGCCTAAGCTTAAAGTTCTTGTAGGTCCAAATAAATTAAAATATAAAAGTTTAAGAGATCATTTTGTAGAGATATTGTCACGCCCTGAAGGGTATCCTAAACGTGGCAGTCAGCCGTACACAATATTAAAGCCTAAGAATGACCACCTCAGTCACGCGAAGACTTGCATACTATGTACAAGGCGTCTAACACATGGAGGAGACACATCGAAGTGATACATTTTATGCTGATACATTTGAGTAACAATGTAAAGAAAATACAATTCACTATACTTCAAATACAAATCACTATACTTCATATACGAATCGCTATACTTCAAAATACAAATCATTAAACTTCAATTACATCCATCCAAAGACTTCCCTACATAAACTATTACAAGGCAAAACATAAAACCTAGCTAATACTTCAAGTATTCTTATTCTTTGCCGGAATCCCGAAGTCATTCTTGGCTCCAACCATCTCGGTCTCTACTTTGCATTCTTGAGATGACTTGTTCATTTAAATATCTATTGGGGTATAAGCTACATTAGCTTATTGAGAATTCTCTTAATTCTGTACCATAACAAGCAAGTTATAAGTCAGTCATATGCTATGCATGAACAAACACATGAGCAAACAATTGTGCATGGATATCCGAAACCCACACACATAACGGATTTATGCCCTCCGTATCTTGGGTTAGGAATGGTATTGAAGTCTACACGATCGCTTCTAGTCCCTAAGCCCTCGGCTCATAGCACTCAACTCGGCTAGGCTCACCCATGGAATGCATCCACATGCGCCTTAGTTCTCATGAATAAGCTCTGGCACCGGTCTCGTTATCCAAACGAGTCATCATCGGACCATACCGATTGACCTGCATAGGAGTAGCACGCTACCAAATGCAAAATTTTCGGTGCGATGCATAACCAATTTAATTTTTGCTTAGGTCAAAATATTCATACATTCTTTAAAGTGACCAACCAATATTATACACATAACAGAAATAATATGAACAGTGCAATTATCCAATCGAATCATGGTTTCGATATGCTTTAGTATTCATTGGCATACATTCATCACAGTCTCATCATATATCCCATCCCCATTCATATCGATTTTTATCTTGTTCCTATAATTCTAATACAACTAGCTACAAGCACAAACGAGGTAGCAAAATAAGAAGAAGACTCACTCGGCCATTGGATCACCGGTCTTTTAGTAAAAGTAATCCGGTGGTAGGGAATCATCGAATTCGGAGTCACCTAAAAGGGAAGAAATACTCTAATAAGTATTTCAACTCAAACTAATCCAAACGAGCTTATACAAACTTCAAATTCGTAATTCTCGTCCTAAGCGGAAATTCCAACTTAAAACGGCTATAACTGGGTCATTTTAACTTGGAATTTCGCAAATTATATATCTATTTATATCCACTTAGAAAGATCTATCTATTTCTAATATTATATTTAAGTTTTGAAAACTTCGAAAAGGTCGGATCAGATTAGGACAGTAGCAAATTTCAATTCTGAAAAATAGTTTTGTAAATGTTTGTAATGTTCCTACTACAAAGTTTAGCTATACATGCAATATTGATGATTTCCTAACATGAATGGCATGAGATGAGTTTAATGTATGCATGATCTTGATGATTTTTGCTAAAAGAAAATTTTATAACTTTTTCTTTGCAAGACTATAATAACAACTACTTATGAAAAATCTAGTTTTCTAACTTTGATCATTTTCATTTGTTTTGGATTTATTACTTACGAAAATATAATTATTTTTATTAAAATTGAGTCTTCATTATATATATTACTTATGACCTTCATTTCTACATAAACATTTCCATTTTACACTTTGTAAACATGTCTTCAAGTAGAGTTGATTCCAAAATCCGAATTTTTGTAAAATTAGTTTTTGAGTGATTCTTTTAAGTAAAAATCATTTGACACTTAGAAAATTAAAGCGCAACCATGCCTAGCCACTAAGGACTTCATTTTTACATAAAGATTTGCATTTTACACTTTGCAAATATGTTTTCAAATAGGATTTACTAAAAAATCCGAATTTTAGAATATCCACTTTTTGAATGATTCATTTGGGAAAAACTTGTTTAATGCATTAAAATTTAAGACTTTATGATACCTATTACTTAAGGACTCCATTCATTACATAAAATTTTCATTTTGAGCTTGGATAATAGGTGTTCTTATGGCCTTCATTCAAAATTACGAATTTCACAAATTGACTACTAACTCAAAATTTCCCATCTTGATTCTATTTCTTGTTTTATACATTAATCTCATCAAAACTCATTTCAACTTATAAAAATCACTACTTAATGATATCTATGACCTAAACTCTTCATTTTTCATATAAAACACAAGTTTTGAAGTTGATAAATGGGTTTTCAAAATTGGTCTTGGTTGAGATCCGAATTTACCAAATTTATTTTTGGACATATCTTTTGATAAAATCTATCTAAACTTATGAAAATCCATTCCTTACATATCATATCTTAAGAGCCTTTCATATCTTGAATAAAAACTTCATTTTTGAGTTGGAAAACATGTTTTTAAACTAGGCCTTGGCCAAAATCCGAAAATAGAACTTTGTTTTGAAAATTAATCTTTGAAAATCACATTTGATTCTTGTAAAAAGAAGTCTTGATAATATACATACATTAAGCCTTCATTTTCTTAAGTAAAAACTTCATTTTGACATTTGGAAAGTGGTTTTTAAATAGGGTCTTGCCAAAATACGAATTTCATAATTTTTGTTTGAGTCAAAACCAAGATCTACACTTAATATGAACATATCTAAATGAAACCCATGGTAGTGCTATAAACTCATAGATCTAAACTTTACTCATCAAAATCTTTTTATATGTTATCTATACCCTAAGCCTTCATTTTAAATGAAAAATACACATTTTGAAGTTGAAAAATAACTTTTCTAAATATGGTTCATTTTCATCCGAATTTTCAAAAGATATTTTTGTTGTAACTAATAGATCTTGAGCTTCCTAACACTTTTCCACCATCATTAAGCTATTACAAGTTATCTAAGAGCATGAAACAAAAGTCTAATGTATGTATGAACTTAAAACAACTAGATCTAGTCTACTAAACTAGTTATAAGTGCATAAACACTATGATAGCCATGTGAATCATGAATAGATGATGAATATATGCATAGATCACTAATAATAACAACATACCTTAACAATAAAACAAGATAATAGCATAATAACTCAAATAACAAGATCTAAAACATTGTGATGGCAATGATCTCATGTTCAAGTATTTCCACTTCCCTAGCTTGAAGCTCATGGGGATTTTGTGTGGAATCACACATGAATGAACTTGCCATTACATGTTTCAAGATCCTAAAGTATAGATCTCTTACCTATTTATTGTATGGAGTAAGAAATTTGAAGGAAAAACAAAGTGTGTGTGTGTGTGTGGAGGGAGGGGAGGTCACGGCAAGAGGAGAGAAGAAGGGAGGGTTGTGTGAGTTTTTTGATCAAATGAAATGAAAATGAAGAGAGAGAAAAGAAAAGGATTATTTATATTGAGTGAATTAGGGTTTGTGTTGTATTATAAAAGAATAAAAATAAAATGAATAGAGGGCCAATGGGGAGGGTTTGCGCCGCCCATAAGAGGAGGAGAGATAGGGAGAGTTGAAATTGTTTTCAAAATTGAAGTTTGTGTAACAAAAGTATTAAATGTAATAATTTTGTAAGAAACAAAAATTTCTTGGAAAATAAAATATAATTGAGTGTTTGTAAGGATGTAAGACTAAGGTATGGGTGTGTGTGTAGTAGGTTGTACTTGTGAATAGTAATAAATAGTAGATAAGACATTTACTTTACGGTAGTAAGGAAAATACGGGAAAAAGAATATAACTGTAATTTTTATAACCCGAAAAATTATAAAACTTATATTTTTGAAATTCTTATAAAATTTCGGTTCTAAAGAGTATTCCGGAATATTTTTCTGAGTTTCTAGTTCCAGGACTCGCTTTTCCGTAATGGAGCTCGGGAAAGCCCGGAATAGAAAATTTTTCAAAATCAAAACTTTCTATGGTTTAAAATATATTTTAAAACAATATTCTACATTAAATTATTTTATAAAAGATCTTTTGATATGAAAATCGAAAGAAAGCTGGATCTAGAGCTCTATTTTTCTCACAAAATTTGGACCAAACCGATTTAGGGTTTCGTTTTCCAGTTTCGAAGTTTACTTGATTACTAGGAAAACCAAGGTTTATATTATAAGAATAATAACATTGTGTGACGAATAGTAGTGAATAGTGCAAAAGGACTGATTAGTTACCAGTAGTAATAAAATACGAAATAAATCGCAAAATCAAATAATTCTAGTTATCTAAAAATTATAAAACTGATATATTTGGAATTCTTAGGAAATTACGAGTCTAACGGTACTAATATAGTATATTTAACATTTTGAGCCCCGGGGCATGCTTTTCAAAGTTTGTACCGATCGGGTTCGAAATAAATCGAAAATTCGTTAATCTCATCTTTTAGAGCATCCTAGAATTAATACGAACCAACTACACCTTTTTCTCTTATTCCGACTCCTTGGTTTAGGAATATGGAATTACTGGATCTAGGCTACTAGGGTTTCTTGGGAATTTTGGACTTAGGTTTTCGTTTGACTTTCCGGTTTATACCTTTGCCAATTTGGAAACTGATGTTTTACGTTTATATAACATATTTAATTTGAGAAATTTATCTTAAGTTTGACTTTTGTAAGTATTTAATATCTCTTGACGTTTTCGGAATTCTTTGAATTGAGTTTTATTTCCGAAGGTTAATCATTATTTACTTTTTAATAATTTGTTTTTGGGCTTTATATTGCCCGATTTATAAGTCGGAGTTACGTATGGAATTTGTCGTACGTAGCGGTTTTGGAATTTAAGTATGATGAGTTCTTATTTTGTTTTTAAGAATTCTTATTTTCCTCAAGATTGAGAAATCTCCGGATTCGTTTGTGATTTAGGACTTGTCGAAATTCGATTTTAATTTAGAGTGATTTTTAGGGTTTATTTTCGAAGTTCATCTTGGAATTATTTACTGAAATTTTCTAGGGCTTACATATATGGCTTTTGCTTTTATGTGAAATTGAAACCTTTTTATTCTTTAAACAAGTTAAACAACTTACATCATGCTTTGTATTAATTTTAAGCAAACCAACAACTAAATTCTTTTTAGAAAGCTTTTCTAATTGATTAAGTTCACATGACCAAGCTTTTTATGCCATAAATGTATATTGTCATTCATAGTCAAAAAGCAACTGTAAACCCCTAAATTTTCGGAATCGATTAGCAAAAAAACCCTAACCGGAAGTCAAACGAAACCCTAAAGGTCAACAAAACCCTAGTTTACCGTATCCATCTAAATCCGGCATTGCCATTTTTTTTGGCTCTGAAAAACGAAGTTGGAATTATTTGCTAAAATAGTTCGTAATAACCATAGGTTTTATAAAAGTTTCAGTTTCGCGAATTTCGGGTGTCCTTCGAACCCGATCGGACAGTTCTCGAAAAACGTGTCTGGAAGCCCGAAATACTAAAAATATTCCGAATACACCGTTAGACTCGTAAAAATATAAGTTTTCCAAAAATATCAGTTTCGTAATTTTTCGGTAAGTAAAAATAACAGATATAGCTATTAACGCGTATTTTCTTACTACCGGTACTTTAATTGTCATATCTACTTTACATTATACTATTCTACACTATTTTTTATCTCTACTTTTTCTTACACCTATTCTTACACTCTACATAACCTATAATCTTAACTTTTTACCTTTCACATAACTTTATATCACATCTACTTCACACATTACATCTTTCATTTATTAAAAAGTCACAAAAATAAATCAATTCCCCCCCCCCTTCAAGGACATGGCCGGCGCCCCTTTTGCCCCTCTCCCCTATTTTTGTTTCAATTTTATTTATTTAAATTACACAAAAATCACTCCACATTTTCCTATAAATACCCCCCTCTTTCACTTCTTTCACACATTCACTACCCACAAATTCTTACCAAAACTCTCTCAATTTTTCCTCTCAAAGCTCTCTCAAATTACTATCTCAAAACTCTCTCAAAATAATTCCACAACAACTTCCACCAACAACAAAAACCCATAACCACATAACCATATCAAAGTCTTCTTTAGGTAACCCCTTTATAATTCTTTCTTCTTCTTCATGTCATATAACTTTACATGACCATAGTGTGAGTTTCCAAAGACTACAAGTTATGGAAACTACATTATGTTCATGTATTGTTCTTGTTCATGCCAATCCATTTATGTTTATGTTGTTTTATTATTGTTAATATAACTATATACATATTCTTTAGAGCATATAAGCTCACTTGCAATTTATTTATTTCATGCAAAGCAATTTATTTACTTTTCCATTGCAATTTATTTATTTATTCCTTGTTGAAATTAAGACTAGTCTCTAGTCTTAGACTTATCCTCATCAAGTCAAAACAAGTTTTCTTTCCTTCATTTTATGGGATTAGTTTACTTCTTAGTCCCGGGAGCCTTGAAAAAGCTAAGACTCCAATACTTGACTTTATTATTATGCTTTATGTTATTTTGGTTATTATTATTCTCATAATCATGTTCATTTAGATTGTTGTCCAAAAGTTTTATTTTCTAAAGATAATCAAATAAAAGAAGGCTTTTTATCACTTAGGAATAAGTTTATGTGAAACATAAAAATATAAGATAACAAAAATAAACTCATTCATTTTCAAGTTACAAAAAGAATTCACTATGAATTTAGAAACTCTTTTCACTTAAAAGCTACTTAAAATCTTTATTATTCCACCTTGCTCCTCAAAAAGAAAAATTTGTTGATACAAAAATGATTCTTTTTATAAAAAAGATAAATAAGATAAATGGCTAAGGAATTTTTAAGTAAAGACCTTTGCAAACAAATAGGCAAAGAAAAATTTATGGTTTGAAAATAATAAAGTTATTTCTTTTCAAGTTACAAGAAGAAGTTAATAAGATTATAGAAATTAGTTTTTTTACAAAAAGCCCTTAATTGTTTCACATTGTTTTTATGAAGGAAACAAATTTTCATGCATGAATGATTATTTTTGAAGAATATGAGATATAAGAAAAGAATGAGAACTTTCAAGTAAGAATTTTTGCAAAACAAGTAAACAAAGGAATTTACACAAGAAAAATGAAGAATAGCATGTTTCCTAGAAAACTTCAAATATAGTATTAATGTAACTTAGAAAGTAGAAAATTTTATTTTCAAAAAGTCACTTAGAAAAAGATAAATAAAACCAACATAAAACGTTTTTTTTTAGAAAATAAAGAAAACAAGGTATTCATTTCAAAGAAATTTACAAAAAACAATTTCCGAAAAGCTTCAACCCGACATTGTTTTACCTAAGAAAAATAATTTGGACAACAAGACACTTGAGCATGCTTAAATATAAGTTATATAGCTATAAAAAGAGAATTTTTCAACTATATAGATAACTAAGTATTTATCAAACAAATTTTGATTTCTTGAACCAAAGTTGTTTTTACTTGAAAATCCGTGGTGAATTTTGTCGCCACTTTTTCGGAGCCTATATGGCTTTGTTTGTAGGAAATAATTTTAGAAATAGGTAGATCTTTTCGAGTAGATAGAAATCGGTATATTATATGCGTGATTCCGAGTTAAAATGACCAAGTTATGGCCATTTTAAGTTGGAACATTCTTCTATACGAACTTTAACGTTCTTTGACATTGTTTTGTCAAAATTCAAGAAAATCTTCAAGAAAACTCATTATGGGTATTTTCTTTGGCTAGGTGACCCCAGGAAGGATTCCTTTACCCCGAGACTATTACGATTAAGTGGAGTGTGTGAACGACTCATCCGCTTAGAGGAATAGACGACAATGGCATCGTGAGTTTATTCCATTAAATGCTACACTTGTTGTGCTTGTAAATTAGTTGCACTAGAGTTAGGAAAAGATAAACCGATATGCATGTAAAATAATTCCTTGAAAGAATTCTAAGAATATCGAAGCCCGAATTGTTCTAAGTGATTGTTTTAGTTTAATATTGATTTGTGTGAAATTCCTTGATCACCTTAAAGTTGAAAATAATTATGTTATGACTTTATAAATTAATGAACTCATGCATACCACGAAGTGAGTCACATTGCATGGTTGGGTTATTATCCTTGGGTGAGAAGGATAGTAAGCTCATGTCGAAAGCAACACTTGGCGGAGATCCGAAAGCGATTGCTTGGCGGCTTAATGGAATATGCTTGGCGGTTGATCCGAAAGCAAGGTCAAATCAAGTAGATTCGGAATACTTGGCGATGAGTGCTCGCAAGTTTAAAAGTTTTTAATGAATGCTTGGCGATGAGTGCTCGCAAGCTTAAATTTTCTATTATTAAAACTACTTGTTTTGAGTATCACCAAACCCCGAATGGAGGGCGTAAATCCATTCAACATATAGTTCCCGGAAAGCTATATGATTGTTTGCCCACGTGTTTGATGCATTACATATGTGTGATTAACCAACTTGTTTGAATCTTGTTACAAGAAGTTATTTATGGAAATAGTTCTCACTAAGCCTATTAGCTTATACCCCAATAGATATCTTTTGCAGTTCCCGTACTTATGGTTAAGGCCACGTGGACCATGCGGGCAGGTAATCCCTTGAACATTAGAAACTGGATAGTAGCATAGTATTAGCATGCAACTATTTATATAATAGATTAGTAATTTAGGGAGTTGTCCCTAAGTTTGTAAAGTCTTGCCATGAATGAATAATTATTGTGAATCCTCTTTTCTTAAAATGTTTTTATATCTCCTTAAACTTCATTATTCCACATATGGTCCTCTAAAATTGTGAAAGTAAGCCTTACACTTAATATAAAAGCTTTTGGAAATGACTAAGGTTGTCATACTTAAGCTTTAATATTGAGTGTGGCGGACTGTCACGTTTAGGGTACCCATTGGGGCGTGACAACAACATTCAACATTCATATCAGATGTTGTGATTTAATATATGTTCCTTTTTCTAAAACCTTCAAACAATTTCACACCTTCAGAATTATATGCAAAACATTTATTTTTCTCAAAAGTCATCTTATAATCTTTGTCACATAATTGGCTTATACTCAAGAGATTATGTTTTAATCCTTTTACTAGAGAAACATTTTCAATTAAGTAAGGAGGATGACCTATGGTACTTGTTCCTATTATCTTACCACGGCTGTCATCTCCAAACCTCACATAGCCTTTTTCTTTCCATATTATGCTAGTGAACAAGGAAGCATCACCTGTCATATGACCTGAACAACCACTATGCAAATACCATGCTCCTTTTATTCTTGTCCTTTGTTCCTGCAATTACACACAAAAAGGTAATCAAACCTTTTTAGGAACCCAAACAAACTTGGGTCCTTGATAAGTCAAGCTCGTTTTATCTTGTTTCTTAACATGATGTGTATTGAGCTTGTTTCTTTTGTAAAAACAACATTTTTCAATATGACCTATTTTGTTGCAAAAGAAACATGCATAAAAATGTGTATGATACTATTGTTTACCTGGTGATTGTAATTTCTCCTTGGATATCCATTATTATATCCATACCTATAGGTTCTGCTATACCCTTTGCTTGAGAATTTTTGTTGAGAGTACCTTCTGAAAGAGTCTCTGGTTTCATTTTTCATATCCTTTTTAACATGTGGTTTAGCAGATTTTTCAATCACGGGGTCTTTTGCCTTAATAAACACAATTTTCTTTATATTTGCTGATCTATCATCACCATATCCAAGTCCATGTTTAATAAAGGCGGGTCTTTGACTACTTATTAACATTTTTAGTTTTTCTTCACTTTCATTAAACTTATTAAAAGTATTTTTAATTTCTTATGATAAAACTTCTACTCTTCCTTTAAATCCTTGATCTCATTTTTCAAAACATCATTTTCTTTTTTTAAAGCTTCAGATTTAACATACAATTTCTTATTTTCATTTTTCAAAATATTGTTCTCATCTATAAGCAGTCTATTGGTTTGTTTTAGAACATCTTTCTCATTTTTCAACGCCTTGTTTTCTATATCTAGTTTTGAATTCTTCGAATCAGCTTTCTTAAGTGCCTTTAGAAGTTTTTTCATTTCAATGTACATTTCATTATCAATTATATCAGTTTCGAATTCAGAGTTTACCTCCGATGTAGCCATTAAGCATAAGTTTGCTTCTTCATCATCCTCACTAGTAGCTTCTGATTCAGGTTCTGATTCGTCTAGATCATCCCAAGTAACCATCATACCACGATTTTTCTTCTTAAATTTCTTCATCTTCTTCTTTAAAACTGGACATTCGTACTTAATATGCCCTAGCTTCTTACATTCGTAACACACGATCTCCTTCTTTTTTTTCTTTTATTCTTTTTTGTTATAGTTTCTTTCTACATCAAACTTGTTATACTTATTGTAACTTTTAAATTTCTTACCTTTTTTAATCAGAGTGTTGAGTCTTTGTGCCAGCATACTGATGTTCTCTTCATCGTTTTCCTCATCTGAATCAATCTCTTCAATAATTTTCTTTGCTTTAAATGCAATGGCCTTCGTACTACTTCTAGGTTCCTCTGTGGTAGCGAGGTGGGATTCGTACGCCATTAATTTCTCCCTTAGTTGACTAAGTGACAACTTATTCAAGGCTTCGGCTTCCTCGATTGCTGTCTTCTTAGCATCCCATGACTTTGGCAATATGCGTAACATCTTTCTAACAAGATCTGCATCATCTAATTTCTTACCAAGATCTGCAATATGTTAATTCATTCGTGATTGAAGTAAAGCGATTGAAAGCGCTTTTATTTTCTCATCTAATTTAATTTTGGAAATTCATAACGTTGCAGCAAAGCATTAATTTTTCTCTCCTTAATTGTATTAGTTCCTTCATAAGTTGTAGATAGAGTATCCCAAATTTCTTTTTCCGTTTCACAAGAAGAGATTAAATAGAATTCGGAAGGAGCTATAGTAATGAGTAAGAGATTCTTAGCATTGTTATTCTTTTCAATGAGTCTTTTTTTAGTTGGATTCACCACTTCTCCTTCAGATAATGTTACTCCATGGTCACTATAGTAGATAACTTGCCAAGAGTCAAAATCATTAGCTTTGATATATGTTGACATTAGCATTTTCCAATATGCAAAATTTGATCCATCAAAGAAAGGAGCTTTGTTGATTGCAATATTGTTATCTGCCATTTTTCAATAAGATCACTCAATTTTAATTAGATGAGAACCGCTCTGATACCAATTGTTGGTCCCAAAAGATTAACTACGAGCGCGGGGGGGGGGGGGGGGGGGGGGGGGGTGGGGTGGGTGGGTTGAATTAGTTTTCCAAAATGAAGATTTAACCTTTTCAAAACTTAACGAAATTCACAAACTTAGTTAATCATAATAAAATGGATTTTTAAACTTGATGGAAAACAACAAACTTAATAAACAACAATTTAATTCGAATAGAAATAGATTCAAGAATCACGATTTGATTATGGTTAAAACCAAAATAAGCTCCTAGATATTAGTCTCTAAATTAGTCTCTGTTTGGTTAATTCACTTTCAGTACACTCTGAAATAGTTTCTAAATTTAGAACGCAGCTTAAATAAATAATCAGAAATACACAAAAATTTAAAGATAGGATAGAAAAGATTGCAAAGCTATTTATAGGGGTTCCGCTTCGAGCGTAGTTTTCTCTTTCAGTACCAAGCCGGGGATCCGGTTGTCTTTACTAGTATGTTCCACTATCCAAAACAAATCAAGTTACAAGTTGTCTTTTGTCAAAACACTTGGCTACAATATGCACTCAGCTTGATCCTCCTAGCTTCCACAAGCTCTAATCAATTCTACTGAGCCTACTTGTAACTCTCAATTTCACAAAGGTTTATCACAAATCAATGTGAGGAAATAAGTATAAAGTATCCTCTAATTTCAGTACAATGATAAAATATATATGACAAATTTTGCTTAAAGGATTTTTGAGCTTTGAATTGCTTTTTCACGACGAGAGAGTTGTTTTTTAAAGTTCCCCTTCAGCTTGCAATTTATTGGTTTTTCCTTAACGGCTAGAAATAGAATACTTCTTGATATCTTGCAAAATAACTCGGATAAGGCTGCTGGTCGTATTCTTCTTTCAAAGACTTCTGCTCGGATAAAAATGAATCCCATTTATCTTGCTGATCTTTATCCTTTATAATTCAGATCTGCTTGGTTTACTCCAACATTCAATTTTGAATGAGCTTGTTGCAGATAATCCTTGAAATAATCAATATGATCACATCGTTCCAGTAGATATCCCATGAAAATAGCATATTGATATAAATCCATTTGAAATCCGAATTTCTCAGATCTTGGATAATATTGTCTTCGACAAATATCTCTCATCAGATGGTCCTCTTATATAATGTCATGAGTCAATAAATATATCCTAAATCTTGAACGTCCAGACGTGATTATTTATGCATTGTCCAAACTCTAATTCTTCAAGGAATAATCCTTAATAAACTTAAATCCCCTTTGGATAATTGTACCAACTTTGTGAACATTATTAAATGCATTACCCAAATACATTCACTTTGATGTTGGGTCTTCAATTTATATTCCTTAGAAAATCATTTGTCCTTCATAATGGTGATTTTTACATATCTCAAAAACTTTGTAAATTGCCTTCTGAAATAGCTTCTGATCTGTATTCAATCCTTTGTAGTCATTATAATTACTTTCTGAAACATTTTCTGATCGATATACAACCTATTGTAAAACATTGATTTTCCTTTTGAAACATTCTTTGAAAACTTATTTCTGTGTGGAAACCATTGTTAAATATTCTTTGAAACACTTTCTGAGTTGTGTCCTTTATAAAATTTTACTTGATTACTGCACACTTAATGAATTGTGTTAATGCATACTTAACACTTTTTGTTATCATCAAAATCATAATTGAGAGAAACCAACAGTAGCCAAAGTTCAAATTGTAAGATGGAACAATCGACCCAAAAAAACATTGCAGGAGATACAAAGATCAAATGCTGGTCTTTAGCTTTAATGACACCATTTTCTGCAAAGTGTTCCTAGGAACACTAGAAAAGTTGCCAATAGCTGGTTTCACCAACTAACTAAGGGCTTGATCACGCATTCAAGGACCTAGCAATAGCATTTAAGACACATGCCTTGAAAAAAGACATGACGTCACCCTTTCTAGTGAATAAGAAAAATGATGAATCCCTAAGGGATTATATCACCCATTTCAACCAAGTTGTCACCAAAGTGGATAGCCTCGATCTTAGCCTCACTGTCTTGGCAACAAGACCTCGATCTTAGCTTCACTGTCTTGGCAACAATCTATTGGGTTCGAAGAAAAGAAAGCCTCTTCCACTCCATTGACAAGAATAAGCCAAAGACCCTAGAGGAATTCCAAGAGCAGGCAGGGAAGTACATTAGATGGGAAGACTTCATTGTCGCCTAAAACGAGATAAAGAATTCTTAAAAGGAACACGTTAAAGACCAAAAAGCTAAGGGATTGGTAAAGGATAGCATCAACCCTCCTCTAGAAAAAAAAGATGGGTCGACATGTCAAGGAAGAAGGCCCTAAGAGAAACAGAGATTCTTCGACTCCAGCTTTCTCCCCCTCAACAAGTCTCAAGAAGACATCTTCTTAAAATTTAGAAACTTGGGTATCTTACTCGAGCCATCTAAGATGTGCAGCCACCCAAGAAGAAGGGACCCCAGCAAGGATTATGACTACCATCAAGATGTGGGGCATAACACTAATGATTGTTTTCAATTGAAAGTCGCCCTCTAAGAAGCCTTGAAGAAAGGCCAAACCAATGAAAGAGACCCTTGTCATCAATAAATACCATCGTTGGAGGACCACACTCCATCATCCTCTCCTAATTTTCTAGAAATGACAAAAGAAAGAAGGTGATGCTCCTCAAGAAAATAGAAAAGCTCAATATGACCCTCGAATTCACTGATGCTGACCTAGATGATTTTAAAATACCACACTAGAACACTCTTGTCATAAAGGCATAGGTAGTGGTTTTGATGTAATGAAGGTTTTTGTTGACACTAGGAGTAGTGCAAACAACATTTTCGGCTATGCCTTCGATAGGCTTTGCGATGATAATATCCAAAAGAAACTAAAACCATACATACATGAGATCTTTGGATTTAATAACTAACTGGTCAAGGTTAGAGGGATCACCACCTTACCAATGAGATTAGGCAATGACAACCACATGGCTCAGAATGATGAAGAATTCTTCGTAGTGGATTGTTGATCGTCCTATAACATGATATTCGACTAACCCTCCCTCTTTCTCTTTTGCATGGTCCCCTCCTGACCCACCTCAAGGTGAAGCTTGATTGGGGTCGATATATGCAAAGGAGACCAGGATTTAACTCGTAAGCTATATGTCCGAGCCTTGGCAAGGGATGAAGTATGCTAGACAGACAAGTTCCTTGATCGACCAAACAAAAAGAAACCTACCTAGGATGAGAAATAGGAAGGGTCAATCGAGTTAATAGAAGAAAAACCATTCGGTAAATATCCTGCCCTAGCCACTGAGATCGGATCCACAATGCCACATAAATTCAAAGATGAACCGATCTATTTCCTCCAACTCAATAATGACATCTTCGCATGGACGCCTATTGACATGCTGGGAATCAACCCAAAGGTCATCACCTATAAGCTCATCATTGACTTCGAGGTAAAACAAATGCAATAGAAACGACGACACTTTGTGCTGCGCCCTTGCCCCCACCCCTTTTGAAGAAAACCCTACATGGCTTGTTGAAAAATGCCAATGGAAAATGGAGAATGTGTGTCAACTACATCGACCTCAACAAGGCATGCCTAAAGGAATGTTTTCCCCTCCCAACAATAGATCAACTGGTCAATTCCACGTTTAGGCATGCCTATTGAGCTTCATAGATGCATTTTTTGCTACAACCAAATAATGATGGAATCGAAGGACCAAGTGCATGCATTGTTCATCACAGACTTTGGCGCATATCATTACAAGAAGATGCTATTCGACCTAAAGAACGTTGATTCTACCTACAAGAGATTGGTGACATGATATGCATAAATTTTCCATGAAATTCACTAGATAATTAAATACAATTTAGATCTTATTGATATGATTAATGTAAGAATTGGTACTTAATCTATATATATATATTCATTTCAAGTGACAATGGGACAAATTGAAGACATTTAGATGGATTAGAGAAGGAACTGAGCAAGATTTGGACAAACAAATGAAGTTAGGTTAGCAAAAATCAAACTCACGGTCATGATTTATCAAGTTGAAGAGTTCAGAAGCTTCTAAGCCCAATTTCATGCCCCTTATTATTAGTGACTGAAGGAATTTCAAAGTCCAGTAGCTACTAAGGAAAAAATCATGGGTGTCACTCATGGATTTGGTGAGACTAGTCTCTACTAAGGTCAAAATCAATGGTGTGATTCATGTATTTCAGATGACTAGTCTCTACCAAGGTCTCTTACCTACCCATGAATGTCAATGTGAATTGAACACAAATTTTCTTGAATTTTCTCTAAACAGTATAACTAAGGGATGCCACATATGATAGGTCCTATATCTGGACTTGTAACCCTTAGAGAAACGACTCGGGTATAAAACACAAGATACCCATTCGAAAAAAAGAAGAGGGATGCATTATCATACCGTTTTATCTGTCCGTTGTATCTTTTTAGGATCTCGATATCTTGTAGAATCTTTCCCTCTTGATAGGAGGGAGAAGATGTGTACGTAGTGAGTGTTCTATTCATCGAAGTGTTCAGATTCAAGTTATTGTCCTGAAGAACTTGAGAGAGTCCAGGAAGTGTATTGTTTGTGTTGTTCAATTGAAAAGACTTTAGATCTTTAATTCAAATTTATTTAAAGGGGTTTTTATTCTCTACTTTTCCCATTCCTTATGATTATGTTTTTGCTTTTGTTAGTTGTTTGTGTTTACTATTGTTGTATCATGTTTGAGTAGAGAAGTAGAATTTGTTTCATCATCTTAATATGAAATTGGTCTTAAATTTGTCAATTGTCTAATAATTTTTTAAATAAAATATCGAGAGATGGTTCTATTGAATATATCTGATGTGTTGAACAAGTTACTCATAATAATAGAGATATTATGGTTAAACATTCTACATTTCTTTATGTCAATTTAACAATTACTAAACTTAAAGCAATTTTAGTTGGCTATTAACTTAGAAGAGATTCTGGCAGATTCAATTAAAATTAGATTTGAATGATTATGAGAATAAGATTCATATACTTAATGAATTCCTGCATGTAATTAATTATTAGAACTCCAACTATTGTTAGATCATGTTAAGGGGATGAGTAAGTCTATTGTTGAATCTTGTATTCATTTGTGTCAATTATATTAATCTGTAGTAATTTAGGAATAATAACTCATAACCAATCCATAAATCAATTGGCTAGGTAATTAGAGGATTAGAGAGTACTAGTGTTTGTAAAGTTTCCTATGGAGACAACCCTATACTCTATCTTATGCTATAAAATGATAGGTACACTTGCCTAGACAAACCGAGCTAGGAGTAGAACTATAGGACTATAAATTATTAAAGCTTAGAAGCTATGAAAGTTAGTCGATTATTAAAATGATCTTTAAAGAGTAGATGGGTTTAAACATGGAAGTCTACATGGACGACATGATTGTGAAAAGTCTAAACCTCAAAGACTATCTCAAATACCTAGGAGAAATTTTTGACCAGTTGAGGCAATATCGGATGAAGTTACACCCCTATAAGTGCGTGTTGGGGGCGTTGTTTGAAAAATTCTTAAGGTACATGGTTATGTAACAAGGAATTGAGGCAAATCCTAAAAAAGTTAAAGCTGTACTAGACATGACCCCACCCGACTTACTAGCAAATAACAACCTTAAGCTAGTTCATATCCCGAAGCATCGATCTATGTGCTAAGTTCTTTAGAATCCTCAAAAAACCCAACTTCAGATGGACTGAACAGTGTGAAAAAGCATTTATTGGACAAAAGGAACTCCTAACAACCCCGCCTATCCTGGTCAAGCCTGCTTCGAGAGAAGAATTATTCTTATACCTGGCTGTAAGTAGTAGAGCCATCTCCTCTATCTTGGTATAAGCAGAAGGTCGAGAACATGAACCGATCTACTATATTAGCCACATACTCCAAGGGTCACAGGAAAGATACTCTAAGGTCAAGAATTCACCTTAACTATGGTTATTTTAGCTGGAAGGCATAGATCATACTTCGAGGCCCATCAGGTTATAATCCTGATTGACCAACCCTTCAGCATCATTCTTCATAACCTTGAAACTTTGATTAGGATGGTGAAATATGCACTAGAATTCAACACGTACAGAGTACGATTCAAGGCTTGAAAAGCCATTAAAGCCTAGGTATTGGCCGATTTTGTTATATAATACACAGGCTCGTTAAGCAAACCATTTGGAGAAGGAAAACCAGAATGGGCCCCCCATGTAGATGGGTCCTCAAATCAAGTAGGCTGTAGAGCAAGACTAATTTTTCAAGGACTATACAATTTCAAGTATGCATCGACCTCAGGTTTAGCTTCAATATCAACAATAGAGAAGCGAAATACGAAGCACTCATAGCTGGATTGAAATTGACAATGGAAGTTAGGGTTGACAACCTAACAATCTTCTTCAACTTCCAACTTGTTGTTCAACAAGTTAAGGGGGAGTATGAAACCAAAGGGAGACACTATGATGAAATATCTAGAGGTCGTTCGATCATTGATACAAACTTCTCCAATTGGGGCATTCATAAAATTCCATGAGCAAAAAAAATAGAAGTTGATAAATTCTTTAAGTTCATTGTAGTAAGTTTCCCAAACCCTGAGTTGGGAGAAGAAGGAATATTAGTAGAATATCTCCTCTGAGACACCATCGACAAACAACACCAAGAGATCTCGAAACTGAGACAAGCCCCACATGACCATGTTAAATGTACACCATAAGGGAATATTTGCAAAGAAGCACCCTTCCAACTGACATAAAAGCAGCTAAACAGGTCATGTACCAAGCAACAAATTATACAATCATAAATAACATGCTATATAAAAGGGGACATAGCTTACCTCTTCTCTAATGCCTCTGGTTGGAGGAAGTAATCCCTATCTTAGAAGAATTACACTCCGAAGAATGTAGCTACCATGTGGCTAATCAAACATTATACGTAAAAGCCCTTTGCATCGGCTGCTATTGGTCGACTATGAAACAAGACATAGTCAAGTTGGCAAAGGGATGTCCCCAATGCTAGAAACATGCCCTACTGGCTCACATACCGGTCAACTACCTTTGAACTCTTGCCATCTTGTGGCCATTCGCTTAGTAAGGAAATGGACATACGGGGACTGTTCCTCAAGACTTCTAGTAAAAAAAAGATTCATCATTATAGTGGTTGATTACTTCACCAAATGGGTAGAAGCACAAGCGGTCCCTAATATAATGGAAAGATCTACGAAATGTTTTGTAACTAATCACATTTTGTGCTGGCTCGGAGTACCCTAAGTCCTAATCACTAATAATGGCACTTAGTTTGATAAAATCTAATGGCTTATTTGATATGCAGGAATGAGATCGCGATTTCGGCTTCCATTTGTTTTTCTATGTTTGGAAGCATTATGAGAAGTTAAACTCATGATTACTTAGAATCAACGATTTCAGTGTTAAGTGAAATTCGATTCCACTTTCTATTAAAGATTTTCACTTTAATTATTATCTTATTTATTGTAAATGGTATCTTTGGTAAATTCTAATATAAACTAATCCATTTCCATTCTATTCTATCTCCGCATCCAATAAAAGAATGAATTTATTCTTATTGATTCCACTTCATTCTATTTCTTTAATTGTAATTCATTCCATTCTAGACAATTTTTGCGTACAAAATGGCTTTAAGGACTTGGACAATCCATAAGATAGTGAAACATGAGAGGAAGTTTTCTGTTGGCAAATGATTTACTTTTAGTCCAAGCATGACCACACATCATGGTATTGATGGATTTGTGGTTGTTGTTTTGCATGTGGATGGCATGCTTAAAATTGGTTCTAATAAGCTTTTAAATGCATTCTGAAGTGATAACTTGATAAAGCTTTTGGGTCTGTTTGGATTGTCTGTTTTTCATCTGTATCTGTATCTTTTTTAAAATGATATGTGCAAAATATATCCGATTTGCATCTAAATTTTATCTATAATTGTTCTATTTGATCTTTTGATGAGAACTGTCAACTTTTTTTTTATCTATATCTATTTCTTGATAAATAATTTGTTAGAAAAAAGTTTGAAAAAGTATCTGTATCTATCGAAAAAAGCCAAAACAAACAGACCCTTTACTATTAAAGGATTTAGGCTGGGCTTGGTTTTCATTTGGAGCAAAGCTATGCAAGACTCTTTTTGGTATGCTTTTTAGTCAATGCAAATTCTAGTAGATGTAGTCATTGATGCGGGGTAAGCAGGAGCTAAACCAATTTAAATTCCCAATGCCAACATATAGCCTAACAATGGCATAGGAGAGTTGCTTCCTAACCTGACTTTCTATGAACGCTTGGTTAGTCACTTGGCCTAATATCTCTTCTGCCTTACATAGGCTAAGCCAGTTTTACCCCATACACGAGTGGTCAGTATTAAGCTCTTTTGCTTCTATTGCATTATTCGAGGGGAACTTCTTCTTTAGGACAACTCTATTCTTCTACAAATAGTCTTAAATATTAACTCTAGTCTTCTACAAATAGTCTTAACATGGGAATTTCCAGCTCATTGGTAATAATGTGTCGTGGACCATATATCCATCATTGGTTATTGCATAATAATTTAAGTGCCTTACTTTCTCGCAAAACCATCAAATAACCTTGTGCAGTTTCTTCCTCCGCTACAAAAGCAGAATATCGTGACCTACTTTGCCCTAATAAAAAATTGTTTTGGGTTTCCTATATTTTCAAAGATCTTATCATTCTAGATACTCTACACCATGATAATGAACCAGCATTACTTGCAGATAATCCGGACTTACACGCTTGACCTAAACATAAGGATATCAATGTGCATTTTCCAAAAGGCCATATAGCTTTAAGGTATTTTCACCCTCCCCATGTTTCCTCAGGTTCAGCTAGCTGATTCGCTTTCTAAAGCATGTACAATCTTTATTTTCCTGGTTGGATCTTTCGAGTTAGCTCCAACCAGAGGGGATGCGGACCAGTCTTTTATTTATACATGGCTTCATATCGGATTTACACTTTCGGTCATCGGTCTAATTATCGTTAGAATAGTTGATTAGTTATTTTAGCAGCTTCAGTATAATAGATCATCTGTGAAGTTCGTTAACAGTTGAGAAACATTGTTTGCTCTGGTATTCTTCAATGGAAACGACATCTCTTGCACTACAATGGCAGATTGCACATACCATGATTCGATTTTCGCACAAACCGAGGGTTAAGATTAAAAATGAAGAATCTGAATATGTCCTACAGCACATTTTATGTAAAGCTTTGGCAAAGACAAAGAGTTGAAACAATAAAACACTAGAAATCTTATTATGCGCTCTGAAATGTGAAATAATGAAAGAATTACAATCTACAATAAAAGACACGACAACACGAAATGCGAGCTTTATGAATGCAACTCTAAAGGCATCAGTAATGCAAAGAGAGGCCCTAGTGGGAAGCTAGGCTTGCGTAGGAAGATCATCAACCTCGCACTTCATCTCAAACGCGCATCCCTTCTGGCCGGGCCAATGACCCAAGAGTTCCATGATCATGAGGGTGCCATCCAAGTTTCTTTCGTACTCCATTCTTCAGCCACATGCAAATTCAGCCCCTTGTTTGGCGAGTATTGTAAGACTTGCAATTGGGGCACTTTTGGGCCACCACATGAAATTGCACATTGGAAGTTTTCCCACAATCATTGCAAAGGATCCAAACCTGTCCGAGAAGAAAAAAGGAAAGTACACTTAGGAAAATAACTTTTTAAGAAGGTGGTCTAGCAACCATATAAATACAGGAAGAAATGTACCATCTTGTTTTGATAAGGTTCTGGCATTGGTGTGGCTGCAATCTCTGCATCAAATTTGTCCCAAACCTTCGACATGTCACAAACTGACTTGGAACAGATTGGGCAAGCATATCTGATGCATCAAATGGCATGTTAGAAAATAATTGCTGCAGAGTATCTAAAAAATGCATCTAAAACAAGAAAGGCTTTGAGGCACTCACTGATGATGCTCTGTCATCTCCTTCAAGCAGCTTTGGTGAATTGTGTGTCCGCAAGGCATGACGGTCACATCATATCTTGATTCAAACAAATACTGCAGATCATATGCAGGAGATGGTTAAAACTTGGAAGGACATATATCAAATCATAAACATCAGTGGAATCTAGTTATAGAGGTCCTATCTTTTGACTCATTGATTTAGGTTAGAGAGCAGTCCAATCTTACTTGTAAGAAAACTAATTTTGAATCACCCTTACCTCAAAGCAGACAGGACAATCATGATGCATTGCTCTCTCAACGCATGGATGGCAGTCTTTCAACAAAATTGAATAGCAGCATCCTGAAATTATGGAGACAAAAATGCAAATAAGATATCATGCTTCGACCATTGAAAAATGTAGTGCCACATTCTGAGGGCACAGCAGAAGACTCAGAACTTACCACACTTATAGCAGTGAAAGAAATTCTCCCTTCCCCCAATCCTGTGGATGAAAATTTTTTGTTAGAACATTTAACATTTTATGTAGGATATAATAAAAAACATTAGATATCTCCTTAATTTCATTACTAAACTTTTTTTTATTTTTTTTAATATTTCCGGGCTAACTTCTGGAGTTTCATATGCGGCCTTTCAACATTCTAAACATGAAGAGAGGAGGTGATTCACAAGCGATGCACAAAATCTTCCTTAGTCAACTAAAATTTTTGCCACTTCCAATATTTCATATAAACAAAGATTTTCCCAAGAAATCAAATATGCTTCCACCTAGTGCTTCATGCTGGTTCTTATAACACAAAATAATAATTTTTCACAAAAGGTTATTCCTGTGGTTCAGAAAGTCAACTAGACTACTCAAATGGTAAAATTGCAGTGCATCTGGTGCTCTATACACATGCATGTTGGAAACAAATTTTTCAATCCAACCCTGTATATCTCAGCTGTAAAGTAAAAGGCATACCTACAAATCCCGCATCCGGCACAGTGATACTGCTTCTTAGATACCTGAGATAACAAAAGAATGACAATGTTACAATCATATAATTGTCTGGAAGAATGCCCATAACATGATAGGCAAATGGTGTCATGATAAGCGAAATCATAAAAAGCCAGCACTCACATCATCATCAAACAGCTTGCAAGTCTCACAGTAGTACTTCCCCATACATACTCCACAGTTTTTACAGACTTGACGGACCTGCATAAATGCCAGCCAATTATCTCAGTGTAGGGGCAAAGGGAAAAGCAAAAAAGTTACACCAACCACACACATATCCTATCTTAAAGCTTTTATGTTTTAGGAAGAGTTCCAATAGCACAAAGGAAAAGAGGGGGGGAGAGAGAGAGAGAGAGAGAGAGAGGAGATTGATTTCATTTGGATTACCTCTTGCTCTGTACCACAGAGTGTACATATCACTTGTCTGACTTGGTGGCGTGGCATGTCATGTCTCAGCTTTTGGTCAACCTTAATATTGTTCTGCATACAGAAGAATGGAATGAATCATAAGAGGGCGAAAGGGTGTGTTGGGGAATAAAATTTTTAAAGGCAAGACAAATTTTGCGTAGAAAGAAAATGAAACAGAGAAAAGAAGAATTATCATTAAGAACAAATGATGGATATACGATTAAACCATGCAGTCGTAATGAAAATGCTATTTTGCAGTTTACAAATAGACAGAGAGAAACACACCTTTGCTTCATTGTGACAATGGCGGCAATCAAAAATCTCGTTACAACAAGGAGCTCTAATGCGGCACCTTCGACGGTAATGAGGACAGCTGAGAAAGTAGGCAACAGAAGAATATTAGCAATAAAGTTGGCATGAACATAAACATGTAATCTAATTATGCCTAATAAGAGTTACGGCCTCCTACCCATATTGCAGATGCCCTTTCTCAATCTGCTCCACAGTCCCACCATCACACCTTCCATTATTTATCTCACAACCTCCGTCCACTTTCATGTTGCTGGAGCGCTGACTACAGTTTTTGTTCTCTACTTCGCAGATTATATCCTGCAGGTTTTGGTGCTCAAATTTCTGACTTCCTGAGTACTCAACAGCCACTTCGCCCATTCTTCCTTACTGTGGAACAAGCTATATATGCTGGAAATTTTTCAACCTGCACAAATAAGCAAAAATCAGAACCATTTTCCATCATGGAAGTTTCAGTCGCCATATAGGGAGGCAAACACCCCAACATAATTGATTTCTTCTACTCTGCGGAAGACAACTATGGCTGAAGTGCTCCAACTCCAAGAAGGATTCATCAAAACAAGCAGAGATCTAAAAAACCCATATATCAACATAATTGCAGCAGTGGGCCAGTCCAGCCTCCATCTTTGAGTTATATGCAATAGCAGGCATGATCACTCAATTCCTTGAATCTGGAATCTGAATGATAAGAGCAATACAACCACACCATCAAGACTCTCTCAAAGATAGAAAAAGCAGCAGAAAGAATGAAAGATCAAATGAATTATCTTGCTGACTTCCCTCATTAGAGGAAGACCTACCTCAGCATTCAGTGCTTCAGGAGGTTCTTCTCACAGCAATACCTATTACCAATGCCTATGCCATCTTAATATGTTGTGTGTAAGGCTTTAACCCGCACTTAACCATAACTGGAACTCTCATTTGATCTCAGCTCCCATGATACATGAAGAAAACCTAAGTCTCTTGATACGAATTGTGGTTACACAAGTAAGGCTCTATCGCTTCATTACGGCTAATATCAAAGGACAAGATTAATAATAGTTTTACTATGGATCCTAATAAGATAAAATAAAGATTAAGGTAAAATCAGAATGTTAAAAGCACCTAATCTAAGATCACAAAATTTCTAAGGTCATCTTTAACTGCTTCTTTTCTCTGAGTATTCATTTTCAGACCCTTTTGAATCTATTACAGATAGAGTATAAACAATCTGAAGCACCTAAGCATAATCTTCAGTGAATTCTAGAAAGAGAGAGGAAGTCGCATTTGGAGCTTCCTATTAGTATTTCCAGCTAGAGTCGAGCATCTCATACAGAGCAAGAAGTCTGATAATTGATCTCCATCCTAATTGAAATTTGGAAACTGGATACACAGAACACCTCGACTCTCTTATGAAGTCCGCAATCACTTCATAATCCTAATCCAAAGTTCATCTAACATTGAGGGGATAGAACCCTCAGCATATCGTGCATCATCTCTAGACTTAGATTAATTCACTTCCACTATCAATGGAAGTGCATGATTCAACCCTTCTTCTTCCCCCCATGCTCTATACATCTCCTATCTCCGTCACAAGACAACCTATTCTAATACTAATGATCATTAATCCACGAGAGGTAGCACCAAAAGATAAGGCGTGGTTATACAGCATCATATGCCATCCGAAAGCACGCCAAGACAAACTTGAAATAATTAAAAGAAGAAAGCAAAGAAGCAACCGATATATAACATCAGTAATCCTGCAAAAGCTTATGCAACTCTGCACCGTGTTTATAGAAGCACACTGCACCAATTTCGATCAGATAACAAAAACACACTAATCAATCACGGAAGATCAAGGCATATTCAAGCTAGATAGGTCGCAATCCATCTTTTGACAATTCAAACGATAAGTTGATCGATCCCGATCCATCGATCTGCACTTTCCGGCATATGTCTTCCGCAAAAAGATTAAAAAAAAAAACTCTAACAAAATCACAATCGAAACACCACGATACGATAAAATAAAGAAAAACACATCACACGATGATATTAAATCACAATTCTCCATTCAAATAGTCATGATCGTTCAGTAACAAAGAGAATACCACCAGCTACGGTGATTCAAAAAATCAACAGAACAACTTACCTAAAGAGCTAAACAAAATCTACACAAACACGTCACGAAAATTAGAGAATTCAGATGCTCGTATACGCAAACTAAATTTCTCAAGAACTTAATACAGAGAATGAATGCTATATGAGCAACGAACTTTCAATCCGAAGGTCGCGTGTTATAGGTCAATCGATTGGAGTCTTTGATCTGAGGAGGCAGTCGTGAACGGTGACGGCGCGTGAAACAGTAGCTCGCGGTTTTCGCGTGTTTCGTGGTCGGAGAGGATTGAGTTGAAGAGCAATATGAATGAGCTGGAAATGGGAGACAATTTATAGTTGGAAGCAGTTGGTGTGAAAGATTGAATTCTTCCAGAGAGTTCGTTGTAATGGCGTCCCGTTGGAAGTGAAAGCGAAATGGAAGACTGTTTTTGTTGACTAGACACGGTGTACGATGCAACCGTGTCGTTGTGGCGTAGAGTAAGGTGCTGTGACGTGGGCCATGACATTTTAAGGGGTTAAAATTTATCGGGTGTATTAAATGGCTGTACAGCGGATATTTTCCGAGTTAGGTAGGTCTGTATCCGGATGAGTCGGATCTTTATCTAGATTTCATAATCGGGGTCATATTTTTGAAAAGTCGGGACAGAACAAGATAGGATCGTCTACGTACCACCATTTGTTGCTGTAATCCGTTGATCTTTTTATCCATTTTATTTATTTGTTTTTATTCAATATAAAATTTGTATAAAGTTTGCTTGTGGGAAAGGATTTTAAATGAGATGCACAAAATAAACTTTCGGTTTAAGTAAGCCATCGTATTATACATGGTTTCGTGCCACCTTCCAGCGTGTATTTATTTATTTATTTTGTCCCTTATATAAATATGTATATTTACTTTTAAAATTAAACGACTGAAATGATTGATTTATTAAACAAAATAAGATAAAAATAAAATTATAACTTCTATAAAATAGAATAAAGGTAGATATTATATTTGATATGTAAATTTTATCTATTTTAAATTAATTATTTAAAGTTTAGAAATATTAATTTATTATTTATAAGTTTTTTTTAAAAAAAAAAAAGAAGTAAAGGGATGGATCCAATAAGAAAATTCATTAACAATTACCATTTTTATTGAATTACACGAGAGTCCCAATACTTGAAAAAAAAAAGTCATAATGTTTAGAAAGTCTATAAAATTCCATTAAATATATATAAATATATATTTTTTCCTTTCTGAAATTTCATCTAGATTAATCCTTTTAATTTGAAGGGTGGATTTTGGGCATGTAATAAAGGGGGGGGAAAGAAAGAAAAAGGAAAAAGATCAGTGGATAATAAAGGAAAGAGAATCCAAAGCCAAAGGTGGGAAAGAGAGTGTGAAGTTGCAGGTGCATAGACAAGCGCGCACAAACGAACGTTCCAACATGAAGAAGATGCAAAGGTACTTTCGGAAAAATATAAAAAAATAAAAATAAAAATAATAAAAAACGAAAGATCCTGTCGCTGGAGCAAGTTGTCATAAAGCTGGTGATGAGATGGGGTGCAATGAAAATGCACGGTGAAAATACAAAGGAACAACAATACCTACAGACACCGTAGGAAATACCAATGATAAAAAAAAAAAATAAAATAAAAAAGGAAGAAGAGGATTGCGTGAGGCGTACACTTCGGAGTGATGCAATTTACAGCTCAATCTTTATGAATTGTCCACTTTAACGCGTCATATGATGTTGTGCTGTGTTTTTTGATGTGGATGCGGTATATCTAGGTTTGTGTCTTATTGACACGTTTGGCCAGTCGGCTGGATGCGAACTGTGGGAATCTTCCGACAGAAATCACCGGGGGGGTGTGGCTTGGATGAATGGATGAATGAATGCCGGGTGGGCGGGGGTCACTATCGACCAAATTTCTCCATTTGTTACTAGTTACGACTAGTCAAATGCAATCAGGATTTGGAATTGATCTAGCTTCTATTCAAAATCTTATATTGAGGAATGATGTTATCATATTTTCTTTCTCTTTTTGTTTCTAAAACTCGAATTAATACGAATTTATAATATTTGACACTAATATGAATCAATTAGGGACAATTGGCATGATTTACTACTAAAGGTTTAATATTTGGTTATAAGTGTAAGATAAATTCATCGAATTTGGTTGTTTTTGATTATAAACTGTATAACTAAATTATAGAAGTTCAAAAGTTTAGCACTTCTGAGAAATTTCGGAAAAATAAAATAAAAAACTAAAAAAAAATACAAGTGGGAAGAAAAGTCAGTCAATTATATTCCCTATTGTCCCACTTCACTTCTGGTTAAAAAAAAAAAAAAAAAAAAAGCCACCCCACTTGAGCTAATTCCAAATATACGGGTCATGGCTCAATTTTCACTTCTTTTTTTTTTTTTCAAAGAAACTATGACTTAAACCTATAAATCTATGGATGAGACATCAATCAAAGTTTAATTGATGATATCATCATGATTCATTCAAAATCAAAGTCTTTTTCTTCTATCGTGGTCTAGCATCATGCACTCCATATGAAAATATCCAAAAATTATACTATTATTTCTTATTAATCTTTCACTCACTCGTTTAATCTCATCCCTTATAAATTATTTTATTTCAATTTCCTAAGAATTGATGAAGATTTGCACGAACTATTTGGTTGGTAGTTTTATGGTGGAGTTACTGCTACTAGTCGATCACGTACAACAAACATGCTAATTAACTTAAGAAGAGTCTTGTGATGATTATATATGTATAGATGTCGTAGAGAGAAGTGTGAGAAGAGGAACATGCTGATTTTTCAAGCACACGAGTGTGACAAAAGATCAAATCAAGTAGACTTAATTTTTCTTGACCCATTCTTCACTAAGTAAAGGTTTTGAACTTTCTTGAAGATATTTCAATAGAGTTCACATGTTGCTCTAAATCTTAGCAATACATAGAATGTTTGCCAACAATAAAGGAGCTTCTTATCTATAGATGTTAGAGGCTAATGTTAGCCATTGGATGACATTTGAATAGATGGATGGGATCAAATGTGGTTGATCATTGTTAGCCTAAAGGCTAGTTCGTGACATTAAATTGGGCCAAGAGCCTAATCACCAAAATGTCCTTCTATGTTCATCTTTGTGAAATTATTTGGAGTTTACCAACTTTGCTGGGATTATAAATGATGTTGCCAACTTGACATATCTATGTTACAAGGACCTTGAAGATTATAGACCTACAAATTACTATATTTAATTTTTTTATGTTATTTATTTTTAGTGTTAAATATTAGGACTAAAATTAAAATGAATTTTTGGATTAGTTATATTTAAGAACAAATCCAATTAGTTTTTAATGACTTGGATCTATATCCAACTATGGTGGTATCAGTAAACTATTTAATATAATAGTTACTCTATTTACTTTAATCTCGATGGTCTATTGGTGGTTTACTCCATTAAAACTTGTGTTTAAGTTATACTTTCATAGTAAGTTTTTTTTTTTCCCATCATGATAAGTTTCAAAGAACACAATTAGGTAGCATTTGAAGAGATTAATTTTATTATCTTCATTCACTTTTTATATTTATAAATTGTTAGTATTACATAGATTTATTTAAAATTGTTTGATCAATAAACAAGTTCAACACATATATAAGACATACTTATTAAGAAAGTCATACTATGATTTATGTCATTTTACATAATTAATAAATGGGTTATATCACGGTTGGATTTTTAAAATACACGTTTAGAGATAGAGATGAGATAGAGTAGGGTAACACGAATTATGAATCCTATTTTTAATCCTATTCCTACATTTGACTGCACCTTTGAAAGGAGGAATTACTGAGTCCCTAAGTTGGTCTTGATTGTTAGACTTTAGAGTTGTTATATTATTCCAACTTTGAAAACAAATTACATTTTTATCCATATTTATGTTATTGATGATGACAAATAATATTTATACAATATATTATGTATTATACATAGTATACCATTGATTATGTTATATGTTTTATACTATATAGAGTTCATAAAATCTATCCTATATGATTATAGACTATATACCCATTTGGTATTATCTTTTATGTATATATAATTCTTATATTACCTTTAAAAATATCTATCATGTAGCACATATCGTGTGCAAATTATAGTATATCTATAATATGCACATCTTTATACTGGATATAGTATGTCTGTATTAAAACTAATGATGATATAACGTAAGTTATGTCTGTACTTGTTAAAACATGTAAATACCATATGGCTTACATTAAATATATATATGTATTATTTAAAGTAATTGTTTGAAGCATTTCTAGATATACATTCACTGAGCTATACTTTCGATAGTACAAGTAATTATGTGCAGGTAGTATGGTGGAATCACCAATTAACTTTCTTAACGTAGACTTGTGAAATACATTGTAGATGTTGTTCAGATTTATTGAATAAACGTAATCTCAATTACATGACAAATCTAGGGTTTATCAAAAATGGACAAGCTCTCTGCTCTTCCATAAATAATTAACACCCAGAGAGTATAATAGAACATAGAAAACATAAGTAAAAATCCCTTTCAAATTCATGATCTTGCAGTCTCCACTAATCTCTAATTTCTCTAATTTGCTCTTGCAGCTTTCTCCCTCTTAAAAAAGCTTAGTTTTGCGAAAATTTAAGTTCCTAGATCTAAACAAGCCTAACATGATCATGTGCAATTCATATTCCACCAACTGTCCCGCCTTGAGTTAGTTCAGTCATAACAATCCTATCGCATACACTAGCCTATGGTAGAAGCTTACACTTAGCTTCTATTGTAGCCTTCTATATATAAAGCACAAACGATCAATCTACTTTGAAGCAATGTTAGCTTAGCAGTAAAATCTAATTAATGATTGAAATAGTCTAACTCTCATACATAATTAAAGTTAATATATATATATATATGTTGATTTATTTAAATTATAAAATTTTATTAAATGTTTAGTTAAATAGAATATAATGTGTTAGTGTGATTTAATAATTGTATTGCTTGTTTATTTTATGCATATAAAGTTTAAGTTTTTCTAAAACAAACTCAACCCAATCCAAACCAAACATAGAAGAATTTTGGAGCTCCAAAACTAAGCCCAAAAACAAGTTAAAACCAATACCAAGCCTCTCTTTTCTCCTCTCTAAAAATTTGCCTTCAAAGTCAAACCATTAGATAATTACAAGTTCATTTTTCTCATCTTTTACAAGCTAAAACAGACCCAAACCAATGCCTCCAACAACACCAACAAACCCCAACATTTTCTTCCTAAATTTTCCTAAACAATTCACCTCAAGTTCGTATCAAGACTTCACCATCAAGTTAAAGAAGTTAAGGTAAGGTTTATGTGCTTTTCCTTTCATAAGTTTGTCTAACTCTTCCATGAATGTGAATTTTTATGTTATAATGATTTCTTGATGACTTGTATGTGATGCTAGTAATCTACTTAGTATTATGGTTGTTTAAGTTCTTGAAGTTATGATGATAAGGGAGGTGAATGTAGTTGTAGTTGTAGTTGTTATGAATGAATGAGTGAATTGTTGATGTAATTGGGGTTGTAATGTTGTTGTTGATGAAGAAATGGATGAGATGTGTTAATATGAACGTGAAGTAAGTGGATGTAATGATTTTGAAGTGTATATGAAAGTTTAAATGAAGTAAGATGGAATTTCGAAAGTTAAAAACAGTGGACATGTGTTCGTGTACTGGGATGAAAATCACGAGTGTGACAAATGGTTTTGAACCATGGATTTCGATAGCTTTCCACGAATCACGGGCATGACCAAGGCCTTAATGGCTTCGCATTTGTCAAAATTGGCTTATCACAGGCATGATTGATTTCAAATATGTATGGTTTTACAAAATTTTAAGAATTATGGTCATGACATATCCCTTTCTAACCTCAGGTCTTTCGAAAATTTTTACAAATTCAAATGTCATAGGCGTGATGTACTTCTTGGTAGGCTCGAGTTGTAAGATGTTAGAACAATCACGGGTGTGATTGAGATCACGGTCACAATCATGATCGTAATTCGTTGTTACTCTGTTCTCTTAAAAAAATAATAAAAAATAATAGCAATGATTAAATAATGATGTTTTCAAGGATTAAGATAGTAGAGTGATATGTATATATATATGAATGAATATGTATTAAGTTATGTTTGGAATGAGTTTTGTTTAAAATATGAAATTTAAGCAAGTTTTAGACTTTGTTTTTGAATTAATGTTAAGGTCTTCATGATCTAATTTCCTTTATAAGATTCACCTACGCCATTGGGTCTATTTACTAGTTCTTTTGCCAAGAATATCTCAAGTACATAGTAACATGGATGTTGTTTGTTTAGGATAAGCATATCATAAATTGATCATAATTAAAGAAGGCTTAAAAAGTGCTTGTATTGGTTGTGCTTTCGTCGTTGAATTTGGTTCGAGGAGTGGCAACCTTGTCTTGAGTGGGACATAGTAGTTAGAAGCTTAGGCCACCTCTATCATAGTGCTATGACAATTTATAAGTCGCTCAGCGGATAGTCAATAGGGCTAATGGTATCGACATAACATTTACTTATTCTTAAGAGGAAATAATATGATTTAGTTCATGTTTATTAGAGTTGTTGAACTAAGTGATATTATGGATTAAGTTTAAGTAAAGATGAGAAACGGCTATGATCTACTATCCTTTTTGGTTATATCATCTATGAGATATAGGTATTTGGGCTGCCTATATCATATTTTGAGTATTGTGTCGTTACTCAAGACCCCAACATCCTAGTGGCTTGTTTCGAAGTCTGAATACTCCCATGTTGCTTGACAAACTTAATTATTAGATGGTAAATTGAAGGTTGTTGCATTGCATATAGTTTAAGTATGTTTGCTATTTCATATTTGTTTGTGTTACTTGTGTACTAGGCCTTTGCTCATGATCTTCTATTTCAAGTGATGATAAAGATGAGTTTTATGCTTAGTTAGATTATGGAACCAATTTTGAGGACTTTTTAGATGAGTGGGAGGATTAGGAACCCGGATCTTTTGGAGGAAGCTTTTGTAATAGAATGGGGAAAATTTTTATGGATAATGTAATAGTTGTTAAAGATTTCATCAAACTTATATGTATTTTGTTGTAGGCTTGTCCTTAAGCCTATGTTTTGAAACTCTTACGTTTTTGTATATATATGTATTAATCCTTTTGTCTTGGTGATGAAAGGATAAGGAAGTTTGTAATATTATGTATGAAGTTTCTTTTTATTAGATGTTTTCAAATGGTTCTCATCACAGGTTTAGACAAGAATTATACAAACTCTTTCTTTACACACACCTTTACATGTAGTACTACAAGTTACATGTGGCTAGGGACTAGATACGCCTTTTTTTTAATATATATATGTGGTGAATCTGGGTCCTTACAATGACAATAAGATATATGAATATTTCATTTCACACAAATACAAAATAGCATTGAAATTGTTTGTAATTACTAAGTTACCAGTCTCCAAATCAACCTAGGCTATCCAAGTTACCCAACCGATTCCATCAACTAAATGAAATAGAAATGTAGAAATTAGTTCTTTTGACTTCTTCTTATTTATACAATTACATTCTGAGGATCCATAGTAATATTAGCAGCTGCTACTTAAGTCAATCAGAATATGCAAGAAAATTTATAAGGGAATAAGCAACCATAGCTCGGTAAGAAGGATGGAGGTAAAAATGCATTTATACAAGACAAACAGGATTATTGAACAATAAATTAATGCAATGCATAAACAAGCAAATGCCGATCGGATGACGTTACCTAGTCTATCGTGAGACTAAAGAACAAAACCCCACTATGGCCCGAGTTAAAGAGTTTATAACGTAATGTAAAATGACTATCGATCAAACCTAGGCTTGTGCAATGGAGCTATAGCTCCTCCCAAGACTTCCTCGGGCATTTTCCTAACCTTACCGTAACCTCCTCTCGTGTCACTTAGTTTAGCCTTGGGGATAGGAAAAGGCGGCTTTACCTACTCTCCTTATGGTCAGTTTTTGATCGTAGAAAATTCTAACCAATCCCCTATTAGGTTGAAATGAGTACTATTTTAATAATTTAGTTAAAGTTTCGTTTAGTCAAATTTAAAGGTGATCACCCAACTTGTAAACACTTTAAAAAAAAAAAAAACTGAAATCATCATAGCACTAACACAAAGCTCAGTTATGAACCAACAAGTCAGAGACAAGCACAAGCATTGCATGCACACATCCAACTTATTCTATAATCACAATTATTGACACACTTCAACCTCCAAGTATCTTAAAATGGCAATCCAAAATGCGGTAAAGCATTGGTCCCACTTACCTGGATGGTAGTTTTTGATTAGGTTGGATTGTCAACTTTTGTGTTGTTTATGATTCCCATAATTGAAATCTACTTTTAGTTTTTGTATAAATTAGGAATGGTTGACAGTAGATCTACTTTAGTCATAATATTCATCACATGACTATCATCTTTTGGTATAATTGATAAATATAAGATATTTGTATATTGAAATCCTCGAAGTATACAAATGCTAATATATATATATATATATATATATTAATAAATAGGTTTATGTCCAAAAGCTATTTATTTAATTATATGAGTTGATAGTTAATTGACCACTTTTTAGTATATATGTTCTTAAATGTATAATTGAGAATAGGATATGGTGTGATGTCGCTCTTAAACTTTTGATAGTATTAAAATATATTATTTCGATGTTTCATAACGTAGTATTTTATTTAGCGATATCTTCTGATTACGGAAAAGAAAATTCTGTTAAATGAGGATATCCCCGTAACACTATAAAATGGGTTAGTAATATATATATATATATAAATTCGGAGTTAGTAATACCAGTTTTGCTAAGTTCATAATGTCCCAATAAGATGTTGATTGTTTTAACTTCCTCATAGTTATATATGTGTATATATATATAGATCTATCACTTATAACAAAGTTTTGAATGACATATAGAGAAAAGAACTTTATTACTTTATTTGCTAACAAATTCATTATTTAATTAGGTTTATAATGATACCCTCAAATATTACCAGCCCTAACGTAGTTTAAAAAGAATATCACAAAATGGCATTAAAATATGTATTTAGTTAAATCACCTAGTAGAATACCATGACTCAAATGAAACATTCATATACATCATAAGTCAACATGTTATTACAGCAAATTGAAGACAAAATATACGTATCATTTAGATATCATATATCAACGTGAATTATATCATTAGTGATAAAATTGAACTCTTAATAATAATAAATATTTTATCATTACAATTGCAAGTATTGCAATTACACCTATATGATTTACAAAAATAAGTTCTAGAAAGCATCATCTTTGAAGTAGGACAATAGGAACCATTTTTTCTTATTGTGGCAAATAAGCCAAGTGGTTGTGTTGTAATAAAACTTAGGGGTAATTACAAAAACGTAACCTATATTTTGGTCATTTTGCAAACAAATGACCTATGTTAATTTTCGTAACATATATGTGATTCAAGTTTTATATAAAAGCGCTAATATTATTTAATAATTTTAGATAATACATATCAATATTTTATTGGTTGTAAAAATTTAATTTTACATTTTTTCAATTTTTTATTTTAAAAAAATAAGTTTTAATATTTATTTTTATTTATTAAATTAATTTTTCTAATTTAATAAAACTCTAACACATATTTCTCTAATAAGAATTAATTATATTAACATTTTTGTTTAAAACTCGGGTCACCTATTTGTCAAGAAAATTAACACGGGTTATGTGGTTGCAACTTAATCATAATACATGTCATGTTTTTGTAATTAAATCTAAAATTTATGGTTTTACATAGGGAATTTAAATTTCTAATTCTAGTACTTGGATATTCAACTAAGATGTTGAGATAGATATGTTTTATATCATTTAGTGGTGAATTACATTGTCCAAGGAATTTTTCTATACTATATTCCATGAGTACTATTCCACAAAAAAAATTAATAGAAATACCTATTAAAATTGTGGGATCGGATCTGCGTGGTAAAATTTCCGTATTAATAAATTCAACTAAAATCTACCATCTATGCTAAATGTGGGGGAAAAATATCATCTGGAGCTAATAAATAAATTTCAGATCATATCCATGAGTTAATTTATTAAGACTATGCATTTTTCCCTTAAATTCTCAATAAAATTATAGTTTTAATGACCTAGAGTCCGGGGATTCACTTATATGTATATTAAAGGAAATTAACATAAGGACTATAATCTACATATTATAAATTTCATATGATAAATTACACAACTCAAATCAACATCATTCGACCGTAAAAAATAAAAAATAAAATAAAATAATTACTCCAAAGTCGTCAGACTTAGGATAATGAAAAAAAGATAATATCCCTTCAAATTAACAAATTTCATTGAACATATACGAAATTACACTATTTATAATATATATATATATATATAGTACATATATATTCTTACGGTTGAATTTAACATTTTAATTAGCCAAGTGAATTTCTGGGAAATTAAGAACTTACCAGTGTTGAGATTCACGGTCACTGTCAGGTAAGGAGCTCTTTTCGACAAATCTTCTTGCTGGTGAGATTCCAGCCAAGAAAATATCACCAAGGTAGAACAATCTAACCTCTTCAATCAGACATAACATGTCATGCCTCCAAGGTACTCTAGTAGTAACATATAACTTATAATACCATTTGATGCCTAAAAATTTATATTAAAAAGGTTTATTAACATTAGAAGAGTTCGTGCATGTATGCTATTACTAGTATTATCTTGAAAGATGACATGATTTTACGAAACATGATCTTTTTGACTGCTTTGATAAGAATGATAAATACATATAAGATACATCAATCTACATAAAACCACTATGTCAATTGTCTGAATAATAAAATTATTACAGACCATAACTATTTAGTAGAGTTTTAAATACAAAACTAATACTCAGAAACATTCTTTATCAACTACTCATAGATAAAAGTCCTATCCCTGATCCCAAAATCATTCAAGCCTTGGAACTTATCGTTGCTAGATTTTGAGATGAGACTAGCCAGGGATATAGAATCATCCTCAAAAAGCTATAGAGGTGTGAGCATAAACCATGACTTAGTGAATAACCAGAGATATCACACAACAAGCAAGTTATCAACTCGATTATTAGCAATCATATGTTATGCAGCAATCATTCATATGTTCAATTACAAGCTTGGACAATCCAGAATCCAAACAGGATGAAGATTTATGCTCTCTCATTGGGGTTGAAGGAACCTAACTAGGCAATGCCTCAATGACCCACCTACCCATGAGAGACTAAACACACAGGAAATACAACTGTACTTGTAAACCCTGGTTTTCCTAGTAACCAAGTAAACTTCGAAAATCGAAAACCAAAACCCTAAACCGGATTAGTATAAGCCTTGTGAGAGAAACCTAGGAACCCTGGACTCAGCTTTCCTTCAGTTACAAATTAAAAGAACTTTTATAAAATAATTTAATGTGGAATATTGTTTTAAAGTATATTTCAAACAATAAAAAGTTCTAATTTCGAAAAATTTTCTATTATGGACCTTCCTGAGATCCATTACGAAAAAGCGAGCCCCGGAACTAGAAATTCGAAAAAATATTCTACAATACTCTTTAGATCCGAAATTTAATAAGGATTTCAAAAATATAAATTTTATAATTTTTCGATTTATAAAAATTACAGATATAGCCTTTTTCTCGTATTTTCTTTACTACCGGTAAAGTAATTGTCTTGTTTACTATTTATTACTATTCACAAGTACAATCTACTACACACACAAGCCATACCCTAGTCTTACATCCTTACAAACACTCAATTACATTTTTTTTTTCCAATGAAAATTTGTCTCTTAACAAATTATTACATTTAGTACTTTTTATTACATAAATTACAAAACAAAATTTAATTTAACTCTCTCCCTCCCTCCCTTCCTTGTGATCGGTGCACCCCCACCCCCCCTCCCAAAACACTTTTTTGCTCCAATTTGTTTTATTTTCTTTCCTTTTATAATTGAAACAAACCCTAATTCACTTACTATAAATAATCTTTTACATTCACTCTCCTTCATTTACTTCATTTGTTTTCAAAAAATTACAAAACCCTCTCCTTCTACCCTCTCCTTGTTGTGACACCCTCCCACATACCACGTTCACTCACTTGGGTTCTTTTCTTCTTCATTTCCCTTCTATTTCAAGATTTAGGTGATAAATCCTAAACCTTTCTATCATTAAATCTTGTAATGGTAAGATTATTCATGGGCATTTTCACATTTAAGTCCCCATGAGCACTTGCTAGGGATAAGAAAATACCACTATATGAATATCAAGCCATCACAAGAGTAGATATTGTGTTTAAATGAGTTTTTGTTGGAATATCTTTATGTTCATGCATATAAAAGTAGAGTAAAGTAGAGATCTTGCATAAAAATCCATGTTCATGCTTTCAAACTTTATTTCATGCATCATAAGTAGTAGATCTAGTATTTAGATACTCATATTATACTTGACATTCATGATATCATGAATATTTTGTGTTTTAATGCATTAATGCTCATAAAGGCTTTGTCCTGTGTATATAAATATTGTAGTTAGTAAATCTTTAAGTAGATAAGACAAGGAACTTAAAAAGAAAAAGTTTTTGGTTGAAATGTTCAAATGAAAATTTCGTATGACTTCAAAATCATGCTTTAAAAACTCTTTTATCAACTCTAAAACTTGTGTTTTACATGAAAAATGAAGGGTATAGGTAATAGATATCATTAAGTGATGATTTTTATAAGTTGGAATGAGATTTGATAAGAGGAATATGCAGAACAAAGGATAGAAACAATATAGGAAATTTTGAGTTACTACTCAATTTAGGAAATTCGTAATTTTGGATAATTAACATAAAAACACCAATTTTCTAAGCTCAAAATGAAAGTTTTATTTAATAAATGAAGTCCTTAGAGGATAGGTATAATAAAGCCTTAAATTTTACTGCATTAAACAAGTTTTTCTTAAAGAAAATATTCAAAAAACTAAATTTCTAAAAATTCGGATTTTGGAATAGATCTTACTTGAAAACATGTTTACAAAGTATGAAATGGGAATTTCTATGTAGAAATGAAGGTGTTAAGTAATAAATATTATGAAGACTCAATTCTAACAAAGATAACTAGAAATTCCTAAGAATTAATCCCAAAACACAAGTGAGTTATCAAAGTTAGGAAACTAATTTTCTTAAAAGTAGTTATTCTTAAAGTCTTGCAAAATAAAGAGTTCTAAAATTTTCTTTTAGTAAACATCATCAAGATCATGCATACATTAAACTCATAACATGCCATTCATGATAGGAAATTATTAATATTGCATGTATAATTGATTTATAAAGTAGAAACATTTCAAACATTTACAAAACTATTTTCGAATTGGAAAATTGTTACTGATCAGAATGATCCTACTGTTTTGTGATGCAAACATTTTCAAAACTTGAAAATAACATTAGAAATAGATAGATCTTTCGAAGTAGATAGAAATCGATATATAATTTGCAAAATTCCGAGTTAAAATAACCAAGTTATGGCCGTTTTAAGTCGGGACTTCCGCAAATGACGAGAATTACGAATGTACTAAGTTTTGATATATAGTTTGGATTAGTTAAGTGATGAAATACTTATTAGGGTATTTCTTCCTTTTTAGGTGATCTCGAAACCGACGAATCTTTACCACCGGATTATTATTACTAAAAGATCAGTGATCCATGGGTAAGTGAGTACCACTTCCGATTTCAATTATTATATGTGGTTGTAATGATAGTTGCACAGATATTTGGTAAAGATAAAATGGATATGCACGATGGGGATGAATGGGAGTTATATGGTTGTTTTGATATGAGAAATTGAATATAAGAATATCGAAGCCGGGTGATTAACCATTGCTTGTATAGATGAATTAGGATTAACTGTCTGCGATTATTGATTAATCACTTAAAGAATTAATATAATTGACTATTCGACATTGAAAATAAATATGAACTCATTCATATCATAATGGGGATGGAGCATTAGCATTGGTTGGTTGTCCGTGATCCTAAACGGTGTAAAAGTTGGTTAATCGTGATTCATAAACAAATTAATGAGTTGGTTAATCATGATCCACAAACGAATTTATAAGTTGGTTGACTGTGATCCTAAACGACATATTGAGTAGTATTGCAATATTCGTTAATCTGCTAACCCAGGATGGAGGGCACAAATTAATCCACATATGATTTCCGGCTGGTCATATGTTTGTTGATTCTATATGTTTGATGCATATCACTTGTCTGGCTAATCACTTGCTTGTATGATGTATTATAATTGTGATCTGGAATTTCTCGCTTACTAAGCTAGTATAGCTTACATCCCTACAGTTTTTATTTGTTGCAGCACGAATTCATATGGCTTAGATCGAGACAACCTACAGCTCAGGTATAGGAGCTAGGCGTTTCCTCTAGAAGTTGTATTTAGATTTGCTTAGACTTTCGTAGGAAATAAAGAGACTCTGAATGACTGTAATAGATTTCTAATTAATATTCTTTTGCGGGGGAATGTCTCTTTGTGTTTTGATTTATTTTCTAATGCTATTGAATGCCGAATTAAACTCTTTAACTCCATCGAGTCGAGTATTCTATTGTCGTAAAGGGATGCCTTACATTTATGCAAGACTCCCGAAGGACTTGAGTAGTGATTCGTGAGTCTTATATGGCATGTGGCGAACTGTTATGTTTAGGGTACCCTTATGGGATATGATAGTACTCACTTTAGTTATCACTTTGATTTAAATATATCTTACATTCACTTTCTGCATCAAAGGTCTAGAAACTCCATTAAGTGTTAGTTGTTTCATGTGATACCATGGGCGGCGTCCTTCCTTTACCACTTAGTTCCCATGAAATCATATAAAACAAAGGTAATTTTGTGTAGAGCTAGGAAAATGTCATCTAAAAAAACCAGGCCTTACCAGAGAATCAAAATACCAACACGTAGTAGGCTGCCACACTGTTTATGCATTTATGTAGTCAGTACAATGCATGCCAATTAATCTTTAAAGACAAATAGTTATTATTTCATTTCTAAGTGATCAAGCATTATACAGACACTCAACTTCATGTATCAAACAAGTTTACGACAACATTGGTGTTATCATTTTCATTACTGTAATCTTCACACCAATACAATCATCATACAACATACATTATCCCAACCCTAAAACATAACAAATTTGCTATCTACATTATATTATTATCATAACTATGCTACAAACATAAAAATGTATAAATCTGAGTTAGTAACTCATGTTGCCTTATAGTAATAATCCTTTAGGAAATCTGCAATTTGATCGGATTCACCTAATAGATGAATAAAATATTTACTAATCAGATAAGCAACTATGTAGATAATTCCTAATGACTGCCTAAGTATCATAAAATCAGTTTTTATTCTTTGTAAAATAGTTTTATCATTTCTAATATGATTTTAGCTTATAATTAATCGTTTTGAACCTTATAAAATACTTTATTTCATATAATATATCTACATAATTCAAGTAAATAAATTTTCCTCATAAAAAGTGATCTAAATAATTCTAAATATATGTTTTTAGTGCGTAATCTTTAACTAAACCTATATTATTCATTTTAACTTAAATTTTTACATATAAATGGGTGTCGAAAAGTTTGTTTTGCGTATTATATGCTAGTCACTTAGTTTATTTACCTTGTAATTTATATTTTTCTTATTTTATGAATCTCTATAACTATTGTAGGATTTTTCCATGTCTTGTTTTGTTTTATAATTTTATTATTAAGCTCTTATTCATTTTATCGGTCCTTTAGTGTAAATAAAATATTTATTATTATTTATTTTCATTTTGCTTGTCTTGATTCTAAGTGATACTTACATTTCTATTTATGGTGGTCTCGTTATTTCGAATTTGTATAACTTAGCTAGTTCATTTATGCCTTATTTGATAATATACTTTCTACTTTTGCTTACTTTGTTTGTCAACCTTATCTGTTTATGTAGGTTAAAATTTCTATTATTTGTGGTGTCATATCTATACTCTAATTAATAGTATGCTTTTCAAGTGATTTTTTGAATTCATATGGGCTTTATTCTATATTTTAAATTATGGTTTGCTCCTATAAGTTTATTTTTAATCGAAACTTTAAGGTTAGTGCCTTAGGATCATTCTAGTCTATTTAGATCTTCCATTTCTATTTTCTATCACTTATCATTCTTTTAGAATGTTTAGATGGTATGACTTTTCACTATGATTTCTTACATGTTCATAGGGTCAACATTTCTCATAGGTATTCTAATGTTCATGTTGGCTAAGCTTTACTATCTAAATGATGTTGTAAACATATTTTACTAAATTTAAACTAGGTTAGACCATGAATGGGGAATCATATTTGTATGGTGGCCGAAATCTAGGGTATAGGTTTCCTAAAATTAAATTTGATTCTTCCATAGTATCCTTTACGATATATAATGTTTAGCTTGAATAAAATACATATCAAGTGCTATTACATGCATAAAGTATTATTACTACTCATAAGCTTTAAGAAAGCTAAATATATAGAGCTTCTATAATAAGTCAATACTTAAACTTTTCGTAATTTCTACACATAAATGAGATGTAGAATATAAGATGAGTTAGCTATTACCTCAATTGGGTATGGGACAAGGTGATAACTTAACCCACCCCCACCTCCACCCCACCTCACCTCCCTCGTTTTCTTTTGTAGTACGGACTGAACCCTATAGGCAACAACATGGAGATAAGTTATAAAAATTTTGAAGATACACTATATTAGTCAATATAATTTTTTTACCTTTGACTATGACCTTGTTGATGCTTTTAGATGTCTTGTTTTTCATTTTTGGTGTCTTGGTGGAAGGATGGCTTTTCTTTTGCTTTTGTTTGGTTGGTGTTATTGCTTTATTGGTGTTGTGGGTCACGGTGGGGCTTCAGAAGAAAGTGATGTTGGTTTTGTTTTGTTGTGAGGGATATGTATTCACGGATGATGTGGGGGAAAAACAAGAGAATTTGTATTTGAAGCTTTGACTCTTATATTATGAAAAGGAGCTACATGGTGTGGGTTTGAGGAAGTTCTATTATCTTGTTTGTTTCCGATTTATAAGCATAGATATATATAATATATATATATGTTATAAGTGAAATATATTAGATAGGAATAGATGTATGTGTTGGACTCTTACATGACAAAACTAAGGAAAGTTTTGACTAGTCCAAGTTGATTTTTTTCCCTAATATCTTAGATGATGAAACAAGGCATAATTCCTCATATCTATTGCTCTTGTTATTTTAGGTGGAAGGAGGAAAGAAATCGATCCCCACATGCCAATTTGAGTCATCAAAATTTCATTGATTGTTGGGGTTGTTTGGTTAGCTTCTATTGGATCAACCCTACTTTTGACTTTGTGTACCATTTGTTTAAATCCTACAAGCAATGGACACGGTGATGAAATTTCATGGAGGAAACCTGGTCAAGTGGCTCTAATTTTTACTGTGTAAGTTATATTTTTACTTGTAGGAAAATTCTAAGTTAAATATCTAACTTGTTTTGTCAAAAACTAGTCCATACGCGTATGATTATGCAAGTTGCGTGGGAGTTTTATTTTCAAAAATTTACCTAAGGGTTTTAAAATATTACTAGATTATATTTGAGTTCAGACTTTGAGTTTAAAGTTTACACGATTGAGTATTTTCAGAGTTTGTCTTACTGATTTAGAGTTTTATAGCTTGATAAGCCAAATTAATGTTTGAATCCTTATAGACTCTAAATTTCATATCTAAAATTATGGTGCAATCTAAATTTTTATTTGAGGTTAGATTTGTGTTATGAATCTATTTATAGCTTCCCATTACCTATCTATATCCCTAGTGGTTTATTTTTTATTGATAGTTTTTAGTCTATATACTTTATTAGTTATTAGCTTTATAATGCACTTAAAATCTAAGGCTACTTATACTTATATCCTGAGTTTTTGACTTAAGTTACAAAATCTTATCTTTGGTATCTTTTAATATTTAGAAAATCTTTATTCAAGGTTTTAGGTTATAAATAGGCTCATGATACTTTAGAGTTTATGACTAAGGTTTTTGTTGGGTCAAATCTAATATCTATCATGCATTTGTTATTCTATTCATTTTTACTAGTTCTAAAAAAAATTTTCTGGGTTTACGCAACCATTTTCCTAGAATTTTTTCATTTGATTATCTTTAGGGAATTTTAGGTTTGAGTAAATTGTTTGTTGTTTTTTTTTTTACTGGTTTTCCATAAGTGTTCTAGCACTAATTTATCTAGTTTGCACCTATTATAAACGTGTTTAATTTGTAGATGAATTTTCCTTATATAAGTACAATAAGTATAATTTAAACATTGTTCTTCCTTCATAAGTTATCTAATTGTAATAATTAGTTGTCATTTAATGTTAAACCCCAAAATATTTTTCATTCAATTAAATTTCCTTATTTTGTCACGTCAAGACTACCTCTTTGGGTTCATTGCCCGCGAGTTAACTTTGCTTTCAGAATAACTTTATCAATTTACAAAAGCAATATAATATGTTTGCTATGGAAGAGCTTGCTTTATGTCTTTAACCACTAGATGGCACGTTCAAAACTCACTGTATTAATTTATTTAATTGTGTTATATGTGTGTGTGTATATATTTAAAGTTAAGATGATTGTTTATTGTATGCATTAACATGGATGTAATTATATTGTTTGATAATTTAATGCCCCTACATATTTACTAGATATCACTTTATGTCATATAGTCACTTCCATAGTCAAATGTTTTGTCATTAGAGCATTGTTATATTTGGAAACTCATATTTTGATGAGGTCTCGCTAAATAACAAGTCATATTAGAGATTTAAATTAGTAGAAATATTGACATATGTATTTATATTGTTTTCAAAATTTAAATTTATAGGATCATTTTACGTAAATCCTGTGATTACTATGTGAAATTTAAACTTTAATATGACATTCTTCTAAAGTGTCAGTTCTAAGTGCTATAACCCTTATTTCCATTTTAGGGGTTTACATTTTCTAACACCTCAAAATAAGTTTTGTCCTCAAAACTTATTGTATCTATTTTAAGATAATAAGCCATCTAGTATAAATTTGTTTGTTATTAGTTAAAGAGTGTTACTAACCTATAACACGAAGTATCCGTAGATATTTCTCCTCTATTATGGCCTTCGGTTCCCACATCACTTCTACTTTAGGACCTTTTCTCCATTGCACTTTAACATATTCGAACTCCTTGTTTCTTAATTTTTGAACTCGAGTATCCAATATTCTAATAGGCATTTCCTCGAATGTACCATTCTCCTGAACTTCCATAGGTTCCAATTCCACAATTGCACCTGGATTTATCACAAACTTCTGCAACATGGAAATGTGAAATACATTATAATACCCATATAAGTTGGGTGGTAATGCAATAAGATATGCTACTTTATCCACTTTTTCTATTACTTCAAAGGGTCCAATATATTGTGGACTCAATTTTCCTTTTGACCAAAAAAATTAAGTCCTTTAAATGGGATGATCTTCACATACACATGATCTCTTACATCAAACTCTAAGGGTCATCGTTTCATATCTGCCCCAACTATTATACTGATCCTAAGCCTCCTTCATTTTCTAATGTATAACCCTTACTTTTTCATCCGTTTGAGATATCATATTAGGTCTAACTATCACGTGCTCTTTACTATCCTAATATAAAGGTGATTTAGATTTTCAACCATATAATGCCTCATACAGTGCCATTTATGCAATAGCTTGATAGCTATTATTGTATGCAAATTCTACCAATGGCAAATGTTTATCCCAATTTCTGCCGAATTCCAGTACATATGGTCATAGCATGTCTTCCGAGGTTTGTATGGTTCTCTCTGTTTTTCCATCAAATTGAGGGTCGTACACAATACTAAATTTTAACTTAGTACTTAAAGCCTTATGTAAACCCTCCCAAAATTTTGACACAAATCGGGTATATCAATCTGATACAATACTTATTGGCACTCCATGCAATTGAATAACCTCTTAAATATATAATCTCACCATCTTTTCTAGAGAATATCCAGTTTGGAATTGTAGAAAATGAGCACATTTAGTTAATCTATCTACAATCACCTAAAATGAATCATTGCCTGTTCGAGTCCGTAGTAATGCCAATACAAAGTCCATTATAATGTGATCCCACTTCCAATGTGAAATCTTCGAAGGTTGTAACATGCCACCCTATCTTTAGTGTTGAGCTTTAACTTGTTAACAAGTTGTGCACTCAGACACATACTTTACCACATCCTTTTTCATACCATTCTACCAAAATGTTGATTTCAAATCGTGGTACATTTTGTTCCCTCCTAGATGTAATATATATCTTGAGTTATATGCTTCATCAATAATTTATTTCTTTAAGACAGAATTCTAGGGTACACAAATTCTTTCTTTATACTTCAAAACGCCAAATTCATCTGGATATTCCTTCATGATCTATCGTTTCCCTGAGCAATTTTAACTCTTCAACTTCAACTTGTTGCTTAGGTCTTTCCAATAATGTTGGTTGAACCACTAAATTCATCAATTGTACCTCCGATTCATACCATTTAAATTTTACTCTCAATTTCTTAAACTCTCAATCAACTCTTGTTGAGACATGAGTAAGGGGGCCATTTGCTCATAATTTTTACGACTAAGAGTATCTGTCACTAGATTCACCTTTTAGGATGGTAATCAATTGTCAAGTCATAATCTTTAATTAGTTCTATCCATCTCTGTGTCACAAATTCAACTCTTTTGTATGAAAAAGTACTTCAAACTATTATGACTAGTGTATATCTCGCAATGTTGTCCATACAAATAATGTCTCCAAATCTTAGTGCAAACACTGCGGCTGCTAACTCAAAATCATAGGTTGGGTAATTTCTTTCATGAGGTTAGTTGTCATGATGCATATGCTATGACTTTCCATTTTGCATCAAAATGCATCATATCCTTGTATGCACTGTAGGGCTTATTTGGTCAGGTAACTAATACTAGAGCTGTAACCAATCGTTTCTTAATTTTTTGAAAACTTCATTCACATCTTCATCCCATTGAAATTTTACATCTTTTTTGCTTCAGTCATGTTAAAGGCCTTGCTATCTTTGAAAGGTCCTTTATGAATCGATGATAACAACCTACTAAGCCTAAGAAACTCTAAACTTCTGTAACTATGGTAGGTTGTTTCCATTCTGTTATTGCTTTCACTTTTCTTGGATCCATATAGATTCCTTCCCTTGAAACTACATGTCCAAAAATGAAATATTATCCAACTAAAAATCATATTTAGACAGTTTGGCATCTAACTTATTCTCCCTTACTTTTTGTAAGGCCAAACACAAATGTTCAGCATGTTTTTTTTTTTTTTCTTTGAATATATCATAATATCATCAATAAATACTACCACAAATTTATTTAGAAATTGTTGATATATTTGATTCATTAGATATATGAATATTGCAGGGGCATTAGTTAATCCAAATGGCATAACTAAAAATTCATAATGGGCATACCATATCCTAAATGCGGTCTTAGGAACATCTTTAGGCTTAACTCGAAGTTTATGGTACCTGATTTAAGATCAATTCGAGAATTGACCATTGCTTCTTGTAACTTATTAAAAAAATCATCTATCATTGGCAACAGATACTTATTCTTAATTGTTACTTTGTTGATCTCTCTATAGTTGATGCATAACCATAAGGTACCATCTTTTTTTTTTTCACAAACAATACTAGAGCTCCCCATGAAGAAACACTTGGTCAAATAAAACCTTTATCCAATAGTTCCTGCAATTGCTTGTTCAACTCTTTTGATTATGTAGGTGCCATTTTGTAGGATGCCTTAGAGATTGGTTCTGTTCCTGGTACTAAATCAATTGTGAAGTCTAAATTCTAATGCGGTGCTAACCCAAGTAAATCATACGGAAACACAGTTGGAAATTCACAAACTACAGGTATATGTGATGTTTTATGGCTCTTCTACTTTGCTTCAACCACATACAGCCAACAATGTTCCCAATCTATTTCCATTCCTGACATATCTTCGCAAACTTCAATAACCAATAGTCATTTAGTTTTCCCTTTACTACTATTCCCTTTATACATGTATTTTCCATTATTCAACATGATTCTTTTATTTTGACAATTCACATTTGCCTTATGCTTAGACAACCAATCCTATTCCCATTATGACATCATATTCCTGCATAGGCAATACTATCAAGTTAATTGGAAATTCCTTTCCTTGAATTTCATTTTATGCATTATCCACCATTTTTTGAGTTGTTACATCATCTCCTGTGGGAGTTTTAATTGTACAAATGGTATTGATTTCAATCATCCCAATGCCATTTCCTATAACAAAACTTTGACTAAGAAAAGAATGAGATGCTTCTGTATCAAACAGAGCATAAGTCGGCTAACCATTTGCTTTACATCTATCCCTGTAATACTATTACTAAAGTTATTCCTAAGCTTTCAAATTCCATGTTTTTTATATCCATCATGCAAATTATCATATGCTTTCTAAATATGCAAAATAGGATTTACACTCAGGCTTATAAATACAGTTATGAGTTACATACCTATCACTAATCCCTCATTCGTCTCTTATTCTACATCCATTTCCTCATTTGTCTCATCATTATAGTCATCTTCTATCAAGTTATTGAATCCTCAGTATCTTCTTCTCTACTTATAAAAAAAAAAAAAAAAACATCACAAGAGCAGTTGGTGCATTTGATCCTCTAATACTCTGTCTCTTTTGGGGATAATAACTTGGGAAATGCCCATTTTGTTCATAATAACTACATTTGACACTGTTAAGTTTTAGGCCATTCCTTACAATATTCCCTTTCTCAACATATGTAACACTTCCCCTTCAAATGTGCACATTGTCTTGGAAAGTGGCATGCTCTACACTTTTAGCACCTAACCTGTCCATTCCTATCGTAAAAACTCCTTCTTCCACAAGTAACTTGAGTTAGGTTGCTAGCTAGAATGGCAAGCTTCTTCTTTTTATTAGGATTCATTATACTAAGATAAAACCTTTTAAATGTTAGTTTGGATTGAACCCCTTTCCCAAACTACATGTGTCTCCCAAGTTGTAGCCTTATACGATTATTTTCTAATTGTCGCGCTTTATCCACTACTTCATTATATGTTTCCAAATCATGGTCTTCTAGTCTGCACTACATCTCTAAATCAAATCTTCGAATAAACAATGTCTTTTTTCAGAGATAGATCATCGCTATATGATCCAGGTGCATATTGTAACAACTGATTGAAATCAATCTCATATTGTGCAACACTTATACTTCCCTTCTTTAGAGAGAACAAGTATGCTACCACTTTCAACTACACACTCTTTGGGAAATATTCTCTTTTAAATTCATCTCCAAATCTTTGTTAACTTACCTGATCACCTAGTGATCTGGCTTTAGACTCCTACTACATATGAGCTCGAATTTGTAACATAAAGGTACAATCACTACCTTCTAATGCTTAGAAATTTGGAAAGCTTTGAAACTTTACTCAATTTGGGCCAACCAATCATTTGCTTCAGTTGGCTTGCTAACATCACCAGAGAAATATCGATTTTCCTTAATGAAATCAGTTAAATGGTTCACATCTTGGGGTATATTCCCTCTATTTTCTAACTCATGTGTTCTATGATTAGTTGTATTATCCCTAGTCAGTAAGTGTTGCAGAAGAGCTCCTTGTTGTTAAATCATTTTATACGTATTAGCCAGCATATTCCTAGTAGGTATGGGTTGTGGGGCTATTGGTGGTGGTAGCTACACTCCCTCAGTTGGTGGTGTTTGAGTGAGGTTAGGTAGTGGCAAAAGTGGTGGTAGATCACAAATCACTTGAACTCAACTGGTGCATGTTTTGTCTATTGTTTGTATTAGCTATACCTATTATTAATTGGTGCTATTTATTGTTATTCATGCATCATAACCCATTATTTAATTGCTTGATAAGTTTACATCAAAAGTTAGGTCCATTCAAAACTATTATTAAGAGTGTATCGATTTCATTTCAATTTCATTCTAAGTTCATTAGTAACAAATGTAGCATATACAAAAGATGCTAAAACTAAACATGGTTAATTTACAACATATGTGCCATCTCATTCTATTGCACCAAACTGCAAAAGTACAAATATTTACTACTTGAGTTTATCACATATAATCACCGAGGTCCATTGACATAAGCTTACATGGGAAAACAAGAGAAGATCAATCATATCCACTATTTACATATTTTGTACAAACATCAATATATATACAAAATACAGAGGATCTTCTTATGTTAGTTTCACCCTTAATAAGTCAAATATCAACATAACACTTAACTGTCTAGAAATATGTACACATAGAGCAGCTTACATCTAATACCTACTAAATACATCAAAAGTTAAAAAAAAATCATAAGAATACCAAAGTAGATACATCAAAAAAGGTCAAAATTGCATCAAAAGTAGTGGGGACCTATCTACATCAAAAAAATTCTAAGGACTTCAACCCTATACCAAGCAAAAGTAATTTAAAATCATAACAAACTACTCATTATCTGATTCTATATAAAATGAACCTTCCTCTGGATCATAATCACCCTATCCTTCTCCCAACTTATCTCCACCCTAAATCTCTAAATCTGAATTGATCTTCACAACCTCAAGGCTATCTAGTATAATAATTACCTCATGCACAACATTATCATCCCCTACATTTCCTGGTGGAATCAATGAGGAGTTAGGAAATACTTCAGGCTATCCCCCTATCTCTGACTCGGGTAGGGGAACTGGTATGGGGTATGGAAAATCAAGGAACCATTCTATGATTTCAAGGGGATACTAGTAGGGAATATGAGGACTCTAGTAGGAATCTGATTCATATGAGGAGGGTAGGGCTTACCTTTCTCTAACCTAACCAAAAAGTATAGAACCGAAACCAACATAGTGGTGATCCCCATACGATATAAGTAATATTTCTCATAAGCAACTATAGTAGTATACCTAGTACATACAGCCCCTAACTCATTGTGCATGGTATATACCCAATCAATCCAAGAATAGGGAAACCCACCAAGGTATGTATCAACAACCTTATCAATTGTCATGAACAAATCCCAACTAACTCAAGGAACAACTTCTGTAATCAAACCTTATAGTCTATAGGGGATTGCTCCCTTTCCATTTGAAGTTATGCCATAAGTAAACTTCTTCATTCTTACGAGCCTGCATAATTAATTAATTTATAAAAATATTAGATAAAATTTATTTTATAAGTTATCTTTACTACCTCTTATATCATATAAATTTAAATTCCTACTATTTAAGTCTTTTATTTAACAAACTCCCTAGGGTACTACATAATTTTTAATTTATGATGCCTCAATGAAGTTCTTAAAAACCATGCTCTGAAACCAACCAAGAACTATTACGCCCTGAATTAATCTAATTGTAATAGTCTTGCCATATATACTAACCTATCGTAGAAGCCTAAGACTTAGCTTCTATTATAGTCTAGTATATATAAGTCACAAATGACCAATCCACTCTAAAGCAGTTTAATGGTAAAATCTAAATAATAACAATAATATATATGTAAATATTTCATTTCACACCAATACAAAATAGCATTGGAATTGTTTGTAATTATTAAGTTACCAGTCTTCAAATCAAATTAGGCTATCCAAGTTACCCAATTGATATAATTAACTAAATGAAAATAAAAATGTGGAAATTAGTTCTTATGCGTTCCTCTTATTTATACAATCACTCACTTGAGGATCCATAGTAATATTAGCAGCTACTAATTAAGTCAATCAAAACCTATAATAAAATCTATAAGGGAATGAGCAATCACAGCTCAGTAAAAGAAATGGAGATAAAATTGCATTTATATAAGACAAACAAGATTATCAAATAATTAATTAATGCAATGCATAAATAAGCAAATGTCTTCGCGTGATGTTACCTGATCCGTCATGAGACTAAAGAAAATAAGGCCACTCTAGCTTGGGTTGAAGAGTTTATAACGTAGTACAAAACAACTATCGATCAAACCCAAGCTTGCATGGAGCCACGGCCTCCTAAGACCTCGGCGGACATATTGCTAACCTCACTGCAACCTCATCTCCTATCACTTAGTTCGACCTTGAGGATAGGAAAAGATGGTTTTGCCGACTCTCGTCGGGGTTAGTGTTTGATCGTAGAATCCAAACCGATCTCTTATTAGGTTGAAATGAGTATTGTTTTAATAATTTAGTTAAAGTTATATTTAGTCAAATTTAAAGGTGATCACCTAATTTGCAAACACTTTTAAGAACAACTCAAATCATCACAGCATAACATAGCACAAAGCTCAGCTATCAATCAACAAGTCAAGGACAAGCACAAGTATTGCATGCACACATCCAACCTATTTTACAATCACAATCATTGATACACTTCAACCTCCAAGTACCTTAAAATGGTACTCCAAAATGCGATAAAGCATTGGTCCCGTTTACCTGGATGGTAGTTTCTGGTTAGCTTGGATTGTTAACTTCCGCGTTGTTTGTGATTCCTATAATGGAAATCTATTTTTAGTTTTTGTATAAATTAGGAAAGGTTGATAGTGGATTTACTTTAGTCATAATATTCATCATATACTATTATCTTTTGGTATAATTGGTAAATATAAGACATTTGCATATTAAAATCCTAAAAGTATATAAATGCTAATATATATATCAATAATTAGGTTATGACCAAAAGGTATTTATTTAGTTATATGAGTTAATACTTAATTGACCACTTTTTAGAATATATGTCCTTAAATGTATAATTGAGAATAGGGTGTGGTGTGATGTCACTCTTAATGTAAACTTCTGATAGTATTAAAATATATTGTTTCCATGTTTCAAAACATAGTATTTTATCTTAGTGATATCTTTTGATTATGGAAAAGAAAATTCTGTTAAATGAGGATATTCTTGTAACACTATAAAATGGTTTAGTAAATATATATATATAAATTCAGAGTTAGTAATACCAGTGTTGCTAAGTTCATAATGTCCCAATAAGTTGTTGATTGTTTAACTTTCTCATATATAAGTCTATCAATTATAATAAAGTTTTGAATATTAGATGAAAGAACATTATTGCTTTATTTGCTAAAAATTATTTGAATTAATTACATTTATAATGATATCCACAAATATTACCAACCCTAACGTCGTTTAAAAAGAATATAAAAAAATGGCATCAAAATACGTATTTATGTTGAACTGACTAGTAGAATACCATGACTCAAATGAAACATTCATATACATCATAAGTCAACATGTTATTATAGTAAATTGTATACAAAATATAAGTATCCATTTAGATATTATATATCAACATGAATTATATCATTAGTGATAAAATTGAACTCTTAATAATCATTAAATATTTATTCATTATAGTTGCAAATACCACAATTTTGCCTATAAGATTTACAAAAATAAGTTTTGGAAAGCATCACCTTTAAAGTATTACAATAGGAACAGTTTTTTTTCAATTGTGGCAGATAACCATGTAGTTGTGTTGTAATAAAATCTATGGTTTTGCATAGGGAATTTAAATTTTTAATTCTAATACTTGGATGTTGAACTAAGTTTTGCTGAGATAGATATTTACTAGGATACTAGATCCTATTCATTCATTTAGTGGTGAATTTTATTGTCCAAGGCATTTTTCTATACTATACTCCATGAGTACCATTCCACAAAACAAAACTAATAGAAATACCCGTTAACATTGTGGAATTGGATCTATCAGGTAAAATTTATGTGTCAATAAATTCAACTAAAATCTACCATTAATGCAAAATGTGGGGGGAAAATATCATCTGGAACTAATGAATAAATTTCACACCATATCCATTAGTTAATTTATTAAGATTATACATTTTTTTCCCCTAAATTCTCAATAAAACAATAGTTTTAATGACCTACAGTCCAGGGATTCACTTACATGTATATTAAAGGAAATTAATATCCGATGTATAATCTACATATTATAAATTTCATATGATAAATTACACAACTCAAATCAACATCAATCGAGTGCAAAAAATAAAATAAAATAAAATAATTTTTTCAAAGTCGCTAGACTTAGGGTGATGAACAAAGGTTGATACACAAAATTCCACTATTTATATATAAATATATGTATATAGTACATATATAGTCTTACGGTTGATTTAACATTTTAATTAACTAAGTGAATTTCTGGGAAATTAAGAGCTAACCACTATGAAGATTCACGGTCACTATCTGGCAATGAGCCCTTTTCAACAAATCTTCTTGCGATGAGATTCTGCCCGAGAAAATATCACCGCGACAAAATAATCTAACCTCTTCAATCAAACACAACCATTTGCCTAAAAATTTTTCATTTGATTATCTTTAGGGAAATTTGGGGTCTGAGTAAATTTTTGTAGCTACTATTGTTTTTTTTTTTAACTTGTTTTCCATAAACATTCTAGCACTAATTTGTCTAGATTGCACCTATTTTAAAGGTGTTTAACTTGTAGATGAGTTGTCCTTAGTATAATTTAAACATTGTCCTTCCCTCATAAGCTTGTCTAATTTTAACAATTAGTTGTCATTTAATGTTAAACCCTAAAATATTTTCCATTCAATTAAATTTCCTCATTTTGCCACTTTGAGACTACCTCTTAGCATTCATTGCACGTCGAGTTAACTTTGCTTTTAGAATAATGTTTATCAATTTACAAAGCAATATAATATGTTTGCTATGGAAGAGCTTGCTTGATGTCTTTAACCACTAGATGCCACATTTATAACTCATTATATTCATTTATTTAATTGTGTTATATATATATATATATATAATATAAGTTAATATGATTGTTTATTGTATGTATTAATATAGGTGTAATTATATTGTTTGATAATTTATTGCCCATACATATACTAGATATTACTTTAAGTTATATAGTCACTTTTATAGTCAAATGTTTTGTCATTAGAGCATCATTATAATTGCAAACTTGTATTTTTATGAGGTCTTGCTAAATAACGAGTCATATTAGTGATTTAAATTAGTAGAAATATTAGCATATATATTTATATCAAAATTTAAATTTATAGGATCATTTTACCTAAATCCTATGATTACTAAGTGAACTTTGAACTTTAATATGACACATTCTTCCAAAGGATCAATTCTAAGTGCTATAACCCTTATTTATATTTTTGGGGTTTACACTGACTTTTGAAGGTTCAAATCAAATTTGACTCAACACAACCTATGCACTGTCATGTACTCTGGTTATGCACTTCTCATAATAAAATCCCTTCTTCTTAGTTCAGCACAACATATGCATAAGCTTATGTATTAGGTTGTGTACCTCTTACCCTCTAAAAATGTACAATCACGATCAAATTATAAGGTCATGTTTTTTAGTGACTTTTGCATGACCAAATGCATGAGCTCATGTATTGGTCATGCACACTACACTCAAACTTTGATGGACATTAATCCAAATTCCATGAAACTTGTCAATTTCTTCTTTTAAGCTTCAATAACCTCTTCAAGTCTTGAAATCACAAATTTAACAATTAACTACTAAATTCATGGAATTATTCTTCAAATATATCAAATTAATCCCAAAATATTCTTTTTTTTGTTAAGGTTATATTACACTTATTAGCGTAATAGTTTGAATCGCTTATTAATCATGAATGTAATAAGGTATAAGTGCTAATATTCAAAGATACATTTAAACAATAATTAAAGTAAATATAACCATTAACTTTCTAAGTTACAACCAATTTTAGTATTTTGATTATAACTTTCTCATTCTAAGTAAGTTTTAGGTGATTTTATTGCCATTTCAAAGGGTTTGTGTAATGCTCTAAATGTAGGGCCAATTACAGGTCACCACACGTAAAGGCTTAGATAGGGATGTAACAGGCTAGGTCGTTATAGAGTATCCCATCCATTAAAAACCCTATAGAGTTTTAGGATTTTAGGCATCAAATTAAATGCCAATAAGTTGTTCGGTTGGGTTTCGAGTCATATATATATATATATATATATATATGTAACCTGATGGGTAAACCCAGCTCGACATAAATATAAAAATAATAATAATATGTCAAATTTGATTTTCATATTCCATTCCCATTCGACGAGCTTTAGTATTATATTATAACACACTATTGATTATTGAATAATGAATATTCATGTGAAATTTACATTTGACAACGGCCTGTAGCTTCAAAAAGGAAAAAAAGAATAAACCCTAGCTACAACTACACTTCTTCTCTCTTAGAAACTCGATGTCCAGTTGAAATCCCTAGTCCTCCCCAGTCTAGTTCTCTATTACTCTCTTTCTCTCTCTTGTTTCGCCTGAGTTCCTACACTAGCAATTGTTCCAGTCATCAGCTCATCCTTCTCATCATCGCTCATGCTGCATGGATGATGCAGTCATGCACCAGCTATCCCACTCTCTGAATCTTGGTAATCTCTCTCTCTCTCTCTCTCTCTCTCGCTCACTCTCATATTTTTTCAGTGACAACTTTTAGAGAAGTGTCAACTTCTTCTTTTAGTGGCCCTCATATCCGTTTGGTTTGATGATTTTCGGCATGTTAATTGTTATGTCATTGCCCTTATTTGTGATCTCTAACCCTAATGCCTATGGATCTGTTTGGATTGACATTCTTTAGTAAAAGGTGAAAGAATAGTTCGCCTTATACTCACTGCGTGGCTGCGTAATTCAGTGAAAATAGCTAGCTTCTTCTTTTGGATTAGCTGTAGCGAACCTTGTCTACTTTATCAGCCATGTCGGACTTTCTTGTACAATGTATTGCATTATCTGAGGACACTGACTGACAAGAGGAGCTTTGTTTTATGGTCATTATACTGCATAGAATACACAGCTTTAGTTTCAAAGATATATGCAATTCCTTGTTTATTTAGATTTCACTTTTGACTTAATTTGATAAAATAAAAATTATCTGTATTATATGGAAAAGATATAGATATGCTTATGTGTTTTGGTAGTTTTAAAGCATCGTGAATAGAGTTGGGAAGTTTGAAATAATAAAATAAAAACATAGGAAATACCTATATGTAATCTATCTCAACTACATTTTCCATCGAGTGTAGCATTCGACTAATGGAAAATATTAGGAATATCCTAAGAACATCATATACTAGGAATCAACTTAAACTTGTATTTTTCTCCTCACTTCTTGACTTTTACTGTCCATCTTGTAATAAAATAGATATACAATTTTGGATCATTTGCATTTTCACTTGATAATTAAATTAAAATCGAAAAGATTCATTAATAAAGTGTTACAAGGTGATAGCTCAGCCATTGAGAAGAGTGTATTAATAGTTAAGATTTCTCTTGATTCTATATATAACTTTTATATTGATTCACAAATTTATGCAGAAGAATTAGATTTCTAAAATAAAAATACAGCCTTTAATTGAAATATTAGAAAGGCTTACATATGTCTGTAATGTCTAGCATATAAATCCACTAGAAAACTTAGTTCTTTAAGTGATATGCTTAAAAATAAGATCAAATGCTTGAAAAAAAAAATTGAAAACCATCATTTATTGAGGTGGGTCGGGTTTGTAATCAGGTTCTCTAAAACCCTGTAGGGGTGGCTTTTGAGAATGATGAGAAAAATCCTTCTCAGGTTTTAGGATACCCATTAACAATCGGGTCGGGTTTGAGTTCCAAATGACCCATCCTGGTTGCATCCCTAGGCTCAGAACCTGCTATAATTGCAATAATATAATAAATACTCGAAAGCTAGTCATGTGTTAATGACACTATATATTATTCGGTTTCACACTTGTAATAATAATCAACAATATAAATATCTACCAGTGATTTTTAAAAGTTAAATTAACATTAATTATTCAAACTCTACAAAGCCTACAATTACCATGAACAATTGCTCTAAAAAACACTAAGCTCCTAATATCCTTCAAACCAACTTCATATGACCAAGGTCTCTGTCATACCTCGGAGGGTACTCTAAATGTGGCAGTCCACCGCACATAATATTAAAGCTAATGAATGACAATCTTAGTCACGCAGGAGCTTCGATGTCATATGCAAGGCGTACTTCCAAGATAATAGGAGACTCAAGGGGTATTACGTTTACGTAGATAATAAAAGCATGCAAGAACTTATAAAGGTGAACACGTAATAATCACTAAGATAAAATTCTTAAAACTTCTTAAGGGCATTCCCCCGTACCTAAAGTCTTGCTAGTCTAAGCCATCTTAAAAACATACATGAATATAATAAAAGTATATTATAGAGATTTCTCTTAGAAGTCTACACTCAAAACTAAAGTATGTAAACTTCTTCTAAAAACTCCTAGTAACTTTGGCTCATACCTGACAAAAGGGGCTCCTTGGTACCAACCATAGGTAATCAAACTGTAACAAAAAGCTATAAGGGTATAAGCAAAACTAGCTTAGTGAGATAACTCCCTTCTTCACAGCATTTCCATAAAACATACAAGTATTTTAGATAATTATATAGGAATGCATTAATCACATGAGCAAATAAAATACACATGATTAACCAAAAACCATGTGTAGCATGGATTTTACGTCCTCCATGTCGAGGGTAGGGTGGTTACCGGCCCATACGACCATCAATAATTGTAGACTTTCTGGCTTCTACTTGTCCATGTAGACTTTTCGGCTCCTACTAGCCACCATTACTACTCTTCGTTTCCCCACACGAAGAATAGTAGTAAAAAAATAAATGTGACTCACAATATGTTATGCATGAATTGTTCTTAATTTTTGTTTATTCAATTATTGTCGATTTCGAGTTAAAGTTGACCAAAACAATATTCATTATACCATTGCAAGAAAACATAAGTTATTAATTAATTCCTCTTTCGATATACTTAGCTTTTATTCAACAACCACATCATTTAATCATGAATTCAAATCACACAACATTTATTCATTTATCATTTTCCTTACTCTCTAGTGCTACTACTTACAAGCACAATCAAGGAAACATAATTAGTAAGGGATTAACTCACTCCATGTCGATCGCTCCTAGTCGAAATAATCTTCTGGGAAGGCGATATCTGTTCCTTCGTCACCTAAACAAGATGATATACCCAAAATGAGTCTTTCATAAAATATCTACTTTAAAGATTCTAAATCTATCTCTAAATTGCGGTAAAATCGGATTGAAAGAAGTTTCAATTTAAAATGGCCACAACTTGCTCATTAACTCGGAATTTCGCATATTATATGTCGTTTTATACCTACTAGAAAAGATCTATCCATGTATAAGGTTACTTTTACTATAAAAGGTCATTTGGGTCTCGGTTTAGAAGGCTACAAATCTAACCCGAAAATTCTTTTCTTGAAAAACAACATTTTCTAATCCTTCATTTACTAAGGCTTGTTTAAGTAAAACTTAAATATTTATATACTTAAAAAGAATTTCTTTGGTATATAAATAGACTCATAATTTATGCATGATGCAATAGATGTTGTCTTATTTAATTTCCATAAAACAATCTTTTCTAGGTGTTGGAAAAATTGGATTTGTTAAACTTCACTTTATGTGGTTGAAGTAACTTATAAATTTTTGGATGATCAAAATCTAATATTGTATATTTTGATTCTTTAGCTTATCAAAAGTGAGTTGAAAATAAATTTTGGTTTTTTTAAGGTTATCTATCAATTTAATTTATAGAAATTGAAAAAATAGAGTTTCCAAAAGTTTTCTTTAGTAATACTTAATGAGTTTATTCTTTATTAATTTATTTTCATCTTCTTTGTAAATTGATTTTCTTGAAAACTTATTTAGCTCTTGGTTTAGAAACTTGGTAAAATAGTATCAAGTTATTATCTATATATCAAGATTTCTTATGTTGTTATTTGAAAAGGAAGTATCTTTAGAATTTTGAAGAAACGTCTTTTATTAATAGTTCGAAATTTCATGATGAGTTTATATAAACCTTTTAAAATGAAATTTATTGAAAATACTTTTCTAAATATTTCGAAAAAAACATTTATTTAGTGATCAAATTTTATTCTTTCATCAAAAAGATATATTTTTATTTGGACAACAACTTATTAGCCATGCACGAATATGATTATGTAGTTTATAAAAGCTAAAAATATCACAAGATAAGATAATAAAGAATATAAAAAATAAATAAGCATATTAATAATAATTGTCAAGTATTGGGAGCCTAAGCTTCTTCAAGGCTTCCTGGGACTAAGAATAGACTAGTCCCAAAAGAAAAAGAAAATTATTTTGACTTGATGAGGATAAGTCGGTCTAAGACTAGAAAGACTAGTCTTAATATAACTTGAAAGTAAATAAATTGCAATAACAAATAAGTTTATATGTTCTAAAAGATATATACATATATTTAGTTAGGTATAGATATGAACAACATAAGGAAAATAGGTTTATGAACAAGAACAAAGTATGAACATATTATTGCTTTCTTAACCTCCATGGGTTTAGAAAACACACACTATGTTCATACTAAGCAAATGAACATAAGGAAAACTTAAAGAAGCATTACCTATGAAAGAGAAACTAGAGAGAACTTTTGGAGAGATTTTGAAAGAGTAATGGTAGTGTATGAAAGGTGTAAAGGAAATGAAAGGAAAATATGGTATTTATAGGAAAAAGTGAAGGGTAATTTATGTTAATAAAATAAATGAAAATAAAAAAAATTGAGAGAAAAGGGGAGGGGGCCAACGCAAATTGGAGAGGAAGAGAGAGAGAAATTTTTTTTTTTTGTATTTTTGTTAATGGAAAGTAAGATGTGAGAGATGTGAAGTTGTATTAGAAATGAAAATTGTAAGAAAATAGGTGTATAGATTGTAAGAGTAGGTTGTAAGGAAAATCAGAGATAGATGAATAGTGTAGAATAGCAATGAATAGTGTAATGTAAAGTAGATATAACAAATAAAGTACCAATAGTAAAAAAATATGCGTATAATTGCGATATCTGTTATTTTTAGTTACCGAAAAATTATAAAACTGATATTTTTGAAAACCTTATATCTTTACGATTCTAACGGTATATCCAGAATATTTTTACTATTGTGAGCCTCGGAACATGCTTTTTGAAAACTGTATCTTGTTGGGCTCAAAACAAATCGTGGTCTAACTAATCTCATATTTTTAAGCTTTCTCATGTTATTACGAACTATTCTACGTATTAATCTCTCACTTACTCACTTAGGGTTACAAACACGGGATTGCTGGACTTAAACGGTTACGTCTGACTAGGGTTTTGTTGACTTTAGAATTTTCGGTTGACCTTCTTATTACGGTTTAAGCTTATCTGATCATAAAACTTTGGGGTTTTATAGTCTTTCTTTTCCATTAATCTTCATATGTTCTCTAAGCATCACTTGGATGGACTTCAGTGTATTCCCAATCCATTAACCAATAGTGACTGATGTTATAATGTCTTACATGATTGTTACCTATACCTAAAAAAAAAAAAACTAAAAGTGAGTTGGAAGCCAATACGATACTACCACAAACACAATCACATGAGCATGCACAAATAAGCAACATACAAACCAAATTGTAATGCAACAAATAAAATGATTATTATTTGTAATTTTAAGTCCAGCAATCAACATATGGATAACTTAGTATCCTGGCAACACACTTTATATATAATATATCTATATGATGTTGTATGCTACCTAACATCCAATAGTCAAATCCTAAATCTATCCATAATCATCTCCAAGTGTGATTTTACTAGAGACAGTGTCACATAAGGATCATCGAGGTGTCGCGTTAGTATCACCGAACTCTCGGTCCATTAATCATAACCAAGCACATGCAACACACAATCTTAATTGCTGATGTTCAATTAGTCAATTTGAGATTCTAATCTAACAAGTACAAGCAACAAATAAAGTAATACACATACCTAAAAGTTGTGTTTCTAAACTAGTATCTATTACTTGAATTACATATACATAAGTTTCTTAGAAACTTATATATGTCTAACTTAAACTCTCAATATATTGTCATCACTCTTGGTCATACTTTGTTACTACCTATGTTTATAAGAGCTTAAAGTATACTTATATCACAAAGGAAAGAGTTTAATGAATCCTAGTCATTTTTAGGCAAGAAAAAGGTGAATTTGAAGGTGTTATAATGTGCATAAACTAGTATGCATGCATTGAGCCTAAAATTTCATCAAGGCGTGTACAGCCAAGTATAGCTTTTTCATGTTATACGCACAAACTTCTATAAAGAATTTGTTCATGTCGAACATTTGCTACTTATTTTCAAGTCTTGAAATCGTTCAATTAGATCTTAAACACCACTGGATTTAAAACTTACAAAATAAACTTTTCTTAAAATATTTAAATTACTAGTCACATGAGTAGATTAGCTTTCAAAACAAAACCATACTGTCATATATTCTATATCAAATAATATGTCAAGATGGTAAAACAAAGCTTAAATCACAAAACTCGGGCTCCACCAGGCCTTTAAAAGAATATTACAAATTTAGAATATAAATCCAGTTCTTAAATGAATTAAAATAAAATAATCCAACGTTTCTAACTCACTTCACTCCTCTTCTCATATCTCCAGGATTACCCATACCCGAGTCATTCATCAATAACATCAACCACGCCATCATTACCACCAACATTATCATATCATCATTAACACCTGAAAAAATTGACAACAGCGACAATAATGAACTAAAGCCTACTACACAACAGCATAACCACACACGAAGTGACACACAAGCCTAACTAAATGCAATGCAGTAACAAAACATTAGTATCTTTAAATTAAAGTAAACAAATCAACACATGAGCACTCACACTTTGGAACAATCTTAGGAATCTAAGGGTTCTGAGTAACAGCAGCTACTTAAAGAGTTGATATAAGCAGCTTGAATACATATATCTCCTATATCTAACTAAAAAGGAAAATAACCTCATCTAGGATTCACAATCGTTACACGTCTCTACTCATCTTAGTCCATAACATCAGTTAGTTCAACCGGTCCTATAAACATGAACTAAAACATATTACTTTATCCTAAGCCTAAGTAAACGTTACTTCGAAATCGTTTGCCCCATCAGCTATCTGCCGAGCCACTTATAAATATCATTACATCATTATATGGGTAGCCTAAGTGCCTAAACTACCGTGCCCATGACAGACAAGGTTGATTTTTCCTGGACAAGATTAAATGGCACACGTACAAGCATCACTCATTAATTATTAAGCCGTCTTTAAGTTTTATTTCATTTAGGATAACTATTATAGCATACAACAAGCAAGTTACTGTGTACCTTTCATATTTGAGATCCAAACAGAGTCAAAAGTTGGATCAAAAGTCAATTCAAAAGATAGATAAGAGATATAAATCTATTTAATGAAATTAAGCTATTTAAGAAATTAAATTAATTATTCATTTACATCAAACTCATTTTAAAAACCTATTTGATTAGACACTAGTTAGAAACTCTGCCATGGCTGTGAAGATCACCCTGCCAAGATACAGATAGTTCTTCATTGTCTGTCAAATTATTTCTTTTCTCTTTGTTTAAGATTATTTATCATAGAAACATTATCACATCATCCATTTTGAAAACATTCATATTTCTTGGCAAACAATATTTGAGACTATATATTCCCTATGCTAATTATGATTTAAGCCTTCACATTAAGCTGAGCCAAATTACAAGTTATTAAAAATACATAATCTTAACCTTAGCCAAGTTGATTAGAATTTAATCATTTTATTCAATTACTAAGTCAAGTTGATTAAACTTAATCAATCTGATTTATTTTAGTTTACTAAAGTTCATTAGGACAAGTTCAACTTACTTTTACTAATTAAGTTCATTCTATACTTATAATCCATACTAAATCTAATTAGGTATTGAACCTATTATATTTCAAGTTACGTTTAGTATAAACATAATTTGACTTAGTTAAGTTGTATAGAATTAGTCATTTACTTTAGTTACTAAGTCATATTCGTTTGTTTTACTAAAACATTATTATATGTCCTATAAGACTTGATTAATCTATGTGATTTTAGTTCATTAAGTCTATTAAGTCAAGTTGGACTTAGGTTGATTAACTAAGTTTATTTTATATCTAAAAGTTCTGAACTTGTGTTATAAATTCCTTAGTCTATTAATCTTTAAGATATCATAAAATAATATACAGAACTACATAATTTAACTAGTAAAATCATTATGCAAGCTGATTTAGATTGTAGTATGAAACAAATAAAATATATGCTCTTATGCTTTTATAATTTCCAAAAACTTAAAAACATAAAAGTTATAGAACTCTTTTTAAGTTTTCCGTAGCATCTTGAATCACCTCAATCCGAATTTGGATGAAAAAGTTATGATTATAATATAAAACAGTATTGTGTTGGAAAAATTTGATCCAAGGAGATAACTACCCTCGTTACGGCCGTGATCTAGGCCGTATCCTTTAAAAATTCAAGCTTCGAGGAGATCACGGAGCATATCACGCACGCGATGAACAGGGTATCCTGGTTACGTGTTTTTCTTGTCTTTTTACCCTACTTTAACTATTTGTTCAGTATGTACTTCAACAAAATCATCCTAACAGCAACATACAAGATCATAATCATAACTAACAACTTTTCTAAATATATTTTTATCATCATACACCATCAAACCCACGTCGCCAAACTCCTTATCCATTAATGCATAAACCACATATCTATTATCATTAATTTATCACAAACCCAACTTGTATCTTGCATAAACTCAATATATACAAGCATAAATAATAGTTAAAGCAAAAGAAATAACAACTTATCTTTTTAGAAACTCAAAATTCTTGACTCTTTATTACCACTTCTTCTGAGTTCTTGAAGCTTTTCATGCATGACCTTCAACTTCTAACTTGTTTTTATCTTCATTTTGCTCTATAATTTGAGATTTTTAGATGAGGAAAGAGAGAAAGGAAGAAGAGGAAAGAAACATAAAAGAGAATGAAGAAACATAAAACGAAGAGAGAAGAAAAAGAAAGAAAGAATATGGCAGCCACAAGAAAGAAAAGGGGAAAAAAAAAGTAAAGATAAAAATAATAAAAGATATTTATAGGTAACAAATTCAGTTTAAAACCTTCAGATTGATGTCTTTAATTCTGAAAGAGTTTAGAAAATAATTTGATGATCTATAGGTTATGAATGAATAGCTTGGAATAAGAATTTAGTTTAAGAGTTTGGTTTATTATCAAATTGATATTTAACTTGAGCTTAGGCTCAAGATATGATATTTTTAGGCAAGCCAGATTTTCAAAATTAACAGGGATTAAGGATATGAAATTGTAAGCTAAAGCGTGGGGATTTAGGAATCCACTAAAAATTTAAACATGTTTAGGAGATTAAGAATCCAAAATCTCAAATTTCAACTTTAATCCGTTTACTAATTTAATTACATTAATATATCTAATCAAAATTCATTATCTACTTTATTTGCATCAATTAAACTAATTAATTCCAATTTCTAGCTTAGGTGAAGGTTTGGGTTACTTCAATGCAAGTGGGAATAGGGTTAGTGATGCGATACCACAAACCCTAGGTATGGAAAACTTAAGACCCAAGCGTTTAGCAAATGAAAACAAACCCTAGGATCATCTTAAAATAGGTAATAAGAAATTCAAACCTAATTGAAATCTTCAATTAGAACCAAATCACAACAGAACCTGACCCCAACCAAACCTGTCGATTGGAACAATGGTTATCACTAAGGAACTTGACCTTAATTAAGCACTGTAGATTAGAACCAAAGTTATTGAAGGTTTTAGTTCTTATCATAAGAACCAAAAGAAAGCTCTTACCATGAGAAAACTCTCAAAATTATGTCTCATTCCACTGATATCCAATTATAAAGCATAGACCAATATATAAAAGCTCAAAGGAAAACAAAAAAGGTCATAACAAGAATTACAACATCGGACAATAGAAGCTGGCGGCCTTAAAACAACGCTGGCAGCCTTTAAAATGAAAACTAGAAAACTATAAGTTATCTAAGCTTTGTAAATGGGAAATGTTATCCTGCTACTCCTCATTATCATCTCCTTAAGTTGCATATTTAGAGCATGCCTATTAACCAACAATTTGCCTTTAGCAGGTCCTTTAACATCAACATCACTGCAATCCTCTAGTGGAGGCATATCATCATTAGAACTAGCACTTTCTATGTCACCATTTTTCAAAACAATCATAGTTCATGTATTTGGATATTGTGAAGCAATGTGCCTAAATCCCTGATGCTTGAAACATTTAATATCACGTGATCTGGTAGAGGATTTTTCAAAGTTACCTTTAGAAACAACAATAGAGTCCTTGGCCTTTACATCATCTTCAGATTTTGAGTCAGCTTTGTGATTTTTCCAATCCGATTTATATAAAGAAGATGACCTATATCGTGAATTGCTCCTAGAATTCAATAGCTTTTCTACTTTTATGGCTTTATGTAGCAACTCCTCCATTTCTACATAATGCTACAAGTCTATAATATCAGCAATCTCCTTGTTCAGACCACCTATGAGTCTAGCCATAGTATACTCTTGATCTTCCTCTGCATTAACTCTAATCATGGTTATCTCCATCTCCTTGTAGTAGTCCTCTACACTCATGGAACCCTATGTCAGACTCTGCAATTTTCTATACAGATCCCTATAATAATCACTGGGAATATATCTCTTCCTCATCACCAATTTCATCTCCTCTCAAGAACTAATAGGTCTTTCTCCATGTCTTTACCTGTTATGGACAAACTGATCCCACTAAATACTTGCATAATATGTCACTTTCTTCTCGTCAAAATAATTATGGCACTCAAGTATATGCTCCACCTTCCTTTCCCACTCCAAATACAATTCTGGATCATTCTTTCCTTAAAAACTAGGGATTTTCATTTTAATACTTCCCAAATTATTATCGTGTTTATGAAACCCTCTTGCCTTTCTAATAACCACTCTTACCAGAATCAAACTCCTCATCCTCCTTCTCCCCATCCATATTCCTTCTAGAAAACTTAGGCTTGGATGGAGATTCAAGATCATCTAATCTCCTATTCAAACATTCGATTTAATCTTGCACAACCTTCATGAATAACTTCATATAAGTTCTAGTATTTCCTCCACCACTAATAATTTTTTTTTTTAAATAGAAACTCCAAAACTCAACCAACTACTGATTCAAACCCTAAAAAACAAAAGAAGAAATTCACATGAAATTTTTTTTAACCAATAAACAACTAATTCATAGAAGAAACAAAGGATCTATCTTTAAAACAAATCCTAATCAAATAAAAATAAAGGATAGGATTACCCAAATCAAGAAGCCAAAAGCTTTGATACCAAATGATGCAATCTCATGACCCCTAGGTATGGAAAACATAAGACCCAAGTGTTCACTAGAGGAAAACACACCCTAGGATTGTCTTGAAACAAATAATAAGAAATTCGAACCCAATTAAACATGTCAATTGAAACCAAACTGCAATCGGAACCTGACCCTAACCAAAACTTTCGATTGGAACCATGGTTATCACTAAGGAACTTAACCCTAATCAAGTATTGTCGATTAGAACCAAAATTATCGAAGGTTTTAGTTCTTATCACAAGAACCAAAAGAAAGCTCTCACCATGAGAAAACTCCCAAAATTATGTCTCATTCCACTAATATCCAATTACAAAGCATAGGCCAATATAAAAGCTTAAAGGAAAACAAAAAGGTCATACCAAGAGTTACAAACGTTGAATAATATAAGCTAGCAACCTTTAAAACGAAAACAAGAAAACTACGAACTGTCTAAGCTTTGTAACAATGAAGGCCAGCTAAAGGTCAGCAGTGTAAAACTCAAAACTGGTAGCATAAATCTCCAAAGCTAGTGGTGCACTAGGTGGCTTTAAGGAATTCAACTCTATGATGTTTTAACACCAGTAGAAGGTCGACGGTGTAAATAATGTATGCATGTGGTGAATATGTGAAAGCCGGCGACTTTGGAGCCGTTGCATAGCTCCTGAACTTTGAAAAATTTGAATCTTCTTCGGCGTTGCTCTTTGACCCTTATCAATTAGGTATCACTTAAGTATAGAAAATAGGTCATAAAAAGCCTATAGGGAGGTGTATGGGTAATACATGGGGGAACATAAGTGAAATAGGACCTCGTTCTTCTCCTTGTTTTCTTTTCGAAGTAAAGTTTCAAAAATTCACAGAGGGAAACATAGGCAAGGACACGAGACCATGTATATGCCATGTTCTTTGCTAGTCTCCTTCTGTTAAAAACCATAGAGAGAAACATGACTTGATATATGTAGCCGTGTTCTTTTGGAAAACATGATTTTTACACTCAAAAAGGTACACGACTTGAAACGCAGGACCATGTATAAGCCGTGTACTTCTAAGAAATATCACATTTCTCATTTTCCATACCAACACTTGTTTAAGTATTTTCCTATGTCTATATCATCATCACTTTAACACTTCCATAAAATATTTTTACCCTAAAACCATACCAAAACATACGCCACCTTCCTATATTTCTTTAAATACTCATGACCAAATACAAAATATTTAGGAATTATATTATCTTTTGTCTCTCTTTCATGTCTACACAAATTTCCAAATGTTTATTCTGTAACAACCCTTTTCTCCTCAACAGTGTTTTAGAATTCCCTCATAAAATGGAGTTACCAATATATGATTGGGTTATCCACATCAAAATCATGATAATTTGTCATTCCTTAATCTAGGTTGTCGAAAATAGTGAAATATCTCAAGAAGAATGATAACTTACTATAAATCTCGTTGAATTTCCTCTAGATCGGTAAAGAGTATTGAGAGGAGAGGGGAAATGTCTTTCCTCTGTATGTATGTAAGAGGATATTAGGTTATAGGAATCCCAAACCTTATTTAAATTTTTTTGCCTAATAACAAATGTTACTCTTATACCCTAACTTAAAGTCTCAATATTACTAAACTACCACTCTTTATAATTTATTAATTTTTTAAAGGGTAAATTACATCAAAATGTCACAATATTTGGAGGTAAGTTTATTTTAGGTCACAATATTTTGAAAAATTCAAAAGAGGTCACAACGTTTAGTGAGTAAGTTCATTTTAAGTCAAAACATTTGGGGGTAAGTTCATTTTAAGTCACAACAATTAGAGAAGTAGGTTAATTGAAGTTATCATTGGTATGTACCAATAGGAGAAATATTTAATTAAAACTCAATAAACCCTTCTTTTAATGCTCCATTAGCATATATCAATGGAAGAAATACTTAATTAAATCTCATAATATGTTTTTCGAAACGTTATGACCTTTTTTAAACTTTAGAAAACTTTGTAATCTAAAATGAACTTATCTCCAAACGTTGTGGCCTTCTAGTGTAATTTACCATTTTCTTAAAACATAATTAGAGTATTTCAATTTGAAATGTACCTATCAAATGGAAATGTTTCTAGGAAATGAGTCTTACATAAACACACATATTCCAAGGAAACATTCAAATACCATGTAAAATTCATGTTATCACAAGTTATATTTATTAAGTTGAATTTTGCACATTGTAATTTAACTATTCACTATTAGATAAAGCAAGTTAAACAAATGTATTAGGGTCTACAACTAAGATAGGCTCCAGCCCTCTTAAATTACATGTGCCTATAAAATAAAAATGATTAGTAGGCATTGGGAGTTTGATGTGACCATTCCAATGGTTAAGTTAATATAGCATTCAAGGTGGTAATGAGTAAATTTATAAAGCATAAGCTAAATGTTACTAAATTCCTCTTAGAGGATGTTTTAGGAGAGTATCTATAGTGTGCTAATAATTGATGGTTGCTCCAAATAGTTACTAGATCATGGAAATAGTGGCAAATCGTGGAAGTTACTTGCCTAGTGGCCAACAAGCCACTTCTTGAGAATATAGGGGATGGTTCATCGTGGAGAGAGCCAGTTAGTTCGAGTAAAGATTAGCAATTGAGCGGACCGGACATCCTATCATTCTAACCAATGTTGTCATGGACAATTGAATGATACATAGAGTTTGAAAGGGAGGGGTAGTGCCACCTCATGTTGAAGTTAGGTTAAGTTGGGCTTGAGGAGCCCTTAGTATAATTTTTCCCATCAATAATAGGAAAACATGATTAGTTTTTTCTTTGAGTAAATCACATTGGAAGGTATTAATTTTTTAGAATAAGTTCATTTAAAATGTCAATATTTCGAGTGCTTAAAAAAAGAATCATGGTTTGGGAGATATTCGTTTAAGATATCAATGTTTCAAGTGGTTAAAAAATCAATCAATATTTTGAAAAATGAGTCAAATAAGGTATTAATAATTGGCCAATGTTGAAAATTAAGGAAACCTAATTGAAAACTAATCAAAACATTGATATCTTAAATAAATTTGGCAAAACATTTATACCTCATCTCATTAACTTTGCTTAAGTTTGATTTCTCTTTTTAACCACTCAAAATATTGATACCTTTAAATAAACTTACCCTTAAATATTGATACCTTATGGTATAATTTACTCATTTTCTTATCTCAAATTACTTTTAATTTTAAGGTTAAATCAACTTCATTTAAGTCCAAATCATGGATTGTTAAATCCTCACTCTAATAGATCATCAATTTTGCTAAAACACATCCTATAAGCCACAACTAAGCTTGGAAAATGTATCAATCATACTCAACTTCCATTTATGCAAAACCATTCAAGGAAACTAATCTATTTATCACATATTAATCTAACAATTACAAGATTAACTATAATTTATTTAAACTTGTATCAATATACTACATGAGGGTCACAACCGTAATAGGTCTTCTCCAATCTATACACTAACTTGATAATTTCTTTAGTTATATAATCCAATCTTTTTCTCAAACATCATATAATAAGATTACACTAAGTGACTCAAAGGGTATCATCATCTACCTCTAGGCCCAACTTGAAATAACAACATATGCATGTTTTACTTCAACTGAAAACTCTTAATTACACTAATTCTTGACAATTATAGGTTAGTACAATCAATTTCTATTGTTAAACACCTATTTTATATAGGTTTTCCTTCTAACTCCTTACTTCACCAAAGTTATAACATTTAACTTGTCATAAACATATTTACTCTACCATATTATGATTCAATCTCATGTAATCTATCTTCAAGTTTCAAAAAACTTCACCTTTAAGTTGGTTCCTATCGTTACTAAGTGGCTTTTCCTAACACTAGTCCCTTTCCTCCTAATTTGGCTAAAAATTTTCCTCCCTAACACAACACTAACTAACTCCTCTTCTTATGGTTTCACTCTTAAGTTTTCAAGTTCCCAGGAAAAGATAAAAGTTAAGTGAAATTTAAGGGGAACAAGTTAGTGTTTCGAGTGACTTTAGAGATGAAAGGGGATGATAGTTGTTTGTATCTTGTTGTAATAGAATTAGAGTGTTGATAGAAGGAAGTTGAACAAAAAATGGAGAGGAAGGAGAAGATGAGACCGGCAGTGATGGGTGGAAGAGAGAAAAATCATGAGTGGCATTGATAAATGAGAGCAATCTTTTATTATATTTGTTAAAGAATTAGTGGTACTTATAGTAAATTGAATAAGAGAAAGTGTACATTTGGGGAAAAGAAAAAGAAAAAGAAGAAGAAGAGAAAGTGTATATGCTTGTTTAGGTATGTCAAACAAAATTTGTGAATATTTTTTGTTTCAGTACATAAGACAGTGACACTAGAGGAAAAGGTGATGTAAATGATGCGTACTTGGTGTGTTTTTTGCATAAATTTTATTAATCCTTTAGATTTTTTGGTTGATTGATTAGAAAGAGTACATCCACTAATGCTAAAGGCCTTAGTGTGACTTAAGGGATAAGAAGTATGGAGTTGGTTAATTTAGTTTGGTTAAGCTAATGGTTGGTAGAGGCTTGTCTAAGTGGATTGACTTACCTATCAAATCTCTTTTAACTATTTAAACTTATCTTTGAAAAATCACAAGGTTATAAAATATTATTTAAAAAAAATTCCAAATATAGTAGAAAGAATAGTATGCAGTATGTTAAAAAAAGAAAGAAAATAAAGTCATTTAAAAGTTTAACTTAAAAATGTTGGGAAAAAAAGTTTGTATGTAAATTACCAAAGTAAAATAAAATAGTACAAAATTTTTAAACATGATGACGTAAATTTAGTGTGCAATTTGAAAAGGAGAAAAAAAGATCAAGAAGAAGAAAAAGGAGTAGGAGGAAAAGATAATTAAAAAATTAATTAACCTATAAAAGTCTATGCACCAACTTGAGTACCTACATGCTTGTGATAGGCAACCCAAAAAAATGTGGTGTACTCGAACTTGGTGATCTAAGCATGAGCCCATATGCTTTCATCGATATCTCATCGATATGCTTGGTCCATTTTCCTAACACGTATGCATATTCTTTTGCGCTCAAGTTCTTGTAATCTTTTTTGGGCTTATTCAAATGATTAGTTTTTTGTTTTTTTATGATCCAACTATCCAAGTCCTTCCCCAGATTCCTTTTCCGAAAGTGATGCCAAATATAACAACATAACTGATTTCCAATCCTTGATTGGATTTCTCATATACTGTGCCTAGATTGGCATCCAGTTGTCCCTGAACCCACCTAATCCATAGAACATTGGAACTTGAGTTAATCTTTCTTAGGTGGTCATTGTTAGTCGACTCTATTGTTTTCGTATTCAATTGAATATAATTTGACAGTAGAATCTCGTTAATAATTCTTTTAAGTTTTCCCTCTCCTTGACTAGCTATAGATAATTAGAAAGTTTTTAATTATCCAAAAGTCTATAGGACTAAACACCTATAGATTAAATATTATTTTGAATATTGAACCTAAAATTAGCCTCAAGTGACTAGTTTATAACCATTTTATGTTATGATATATACTACATAGCATGAATTAAAAATTATTAATAATCAAATATCATAATATCATCAATTTATATATAAGGAATCGAGCATGGTGGAACCAAATTTACCAAAAGAAAAAACAATTAGGCAAGTTCTCATTCTTTTTTTTTTTTCCTTCATAATCAAATAAAAAACTAAGGATGTGACACTAGGAATTAGGATATAAAGCCTAAAATCATCAAAATAATACTTTATCAAGGGGATTAGTCAATCAAATTTAGGTTAATCAACTAGGTTAGGCTAGTTAATTAGACTTTTTCATATATAAATAAAAAGGGTAAATTACATTAAAAAGTATCAATATTTGAGGGTAAATTCAGTTAAAGATCCAATAGAATCCACAAATTTGATTTTCATTAATCCAATAGAGGAATGATACTATATTATAATTCTTGTATCAAACCCATAATGCAACTAAACTAATGGCCGGACATGTAGTTTAAGAACCCGTTTCCTTGATTATTAAGAATGACATTTACGAATCATCAAGGTCCAGTTCTAATAATTTGTGACTATCACCATGCTTGTTGAAAGGTGGACCATATAACAGCCTGAATTAGCAACAGACATTTTGATTCCACAATAACTTTCCTTAGGCTTTTGGAAATTGTACTGCAGTATTCTTTTAAGTTTCTCCCAATGATCAGTGCATTCCCTCCAGGTTATTTCTGTTTGGATCCTTTTTCAGCCGTGTTATAATCGTAAACAATTTTATCTCCTGTCATACCATCTTCAAATTGAACGACCACTTAAATTTTTCACTTTTTTACCTTTCAAAAACTATAGAACTGTAGCATAAAGCGTGGAGCATGTTAAGTAGGACCCGAAAACCTTTGTAATATACTTTGGTTCCAACATGTAAAATCTTATATAGATACAAACATAATCACTTCTTCCACCCTGTCTTCTATGAAGGCAATTAGCTTCGTGCTCACTAGTTATTGCAGTTTTTAAAGATCTTTTCCCTCAAAAGCAAGATGTTTCTTGAAGGAAAAGACCCCCTAAATACGACAAAGGTAGTTCTCAAGAGGAAGACATCCAAAGGCCCTAAATTCTGACACACTGCCTCAAACACTTTTTACCTGGATACTACTGTAGTGGCTCTCCGTACTTGGAACTTAAAGGGAGGTTTCAAGCTGAACCATGTGTTTCCTTTTCCCTCTTCGTTCTCGGGCCAGCACTTAGTTGTCAGATAGAAGCCCAAAGTCTATGCCATGCAATGGGCCTCCATAATAAAACCGTGCCTCTCCAAGGCTCAAGTGGCATTCTATGCCGAAACAGCTAGAACTACATATATTTTTTTTAACATAAAAGAAAGCTAGAACTAGAAACCAAGGAAGAAGAAAGAAAAGAAAGCAGCCAAGGAATGAGGTCAAATGTGAAAAAACCTAGATCAATGTACAAAAAACATTGTAATATATGACGGGAAATAGATAGACAGTTCCATTAATGGATCCTATCAAAAGTATGGCCTAAATACTTACAGACTCAGGTCAATGCACACCTAGAAAATGCTCAATTTGTCAACCAGATAGAAAATTTGTGACCTAAACCAATGGAGTACTTGTATTATCTGGGTCAACTGCATATACTATCAATCATCTAAAGCTGAGATTAGGGAGAAAATAAGAGGAGGTGGGGGGAAGGGGCGGAAAAAAAGAAGGGTGTTAAAAAGAGCAGGAAGGTAGAGGGAGAAGGGGAGTATGTACATGGACTGGCAGTGAAAAACTTCACACACCACTCGTGAGCCAGATCGGTACAATGGTAGCAGTAAAGCAATATACTGCTACTGTGATAACAAGCTCCTATGAAGCACCAAGGGGTCGCCGCACAAAAACTGCCATTCTGAAATGACATAATTTCACAGAACCAAACCTCCTGCATACTCTCTTGATGTGTCTTGCCTTGAAAAGGCCATATGGGGATGAGGATATCATCGAATTGATAACTTCCCACCAAGAAAGGAATTGAGTTTCTTTCTTGAGAAACACAGAGCAACATGTGCCAATGCCTTTCCTCCACAATTAGCAACATAGGCGAATACCTTTGCTCTGAAGCGCCATACAGGCTCTGTATTTCACTTCTTCACCATAATCAATTCCCTGACCTGCCTATTCATCGCTATCATCATCCTCAGCAGCTACTTTAACTGCCTCAGCAATCATGGATAAGCAGCCAAGCTCTGTGCGTTGCCACTCTGCTCTACAAGCAGTCTTTGTGCCCTTTCTCTCTTAAGCCTGGCCACATTAAGTGCATGATAGAGCACCAGCTGCATCTCGCCTTGCAACTCATCAGGATTCCATCCATCCAAACCTGCCGTTGCACGAGACCATTTCCAACTGAGGACTACAAGGGCCAGGCAACTCCGCACAATGGAAGGGATGAGAAATACCTCCCATGCTACAGGTCCCTGATCATGATAGTTTCCTTGAATTCCTGGCGAACTAAGAGTTCCAAAATTCCTGGACCGATTCCAGTGAAACCTGGGTGATGATAACGATCAAACCCATTGCTTCCAAATGAAATTTCCCTGGCGAGGTCCGTGATAGAGGAGAGCTATCAAAATACCCATAATTATGTCCTAAATGCAGAACTCTTTCCTCACCAAAACCATAACCATTCAGCCTTCTCATTGGCACTAAATAAATAAATAAATAAAAATAACAGTCAGATCATTTTATAGTTAGGGAAGACTAAGAAAAAGAAGAGAGAAGGGGAGAAGAAGAGAGGGTGGGGGAGGGTGGGTTTGTTGGGTTGGACACGCATGCGCGCATGCAGAGAAGGGGGTGAATCAAAAAGGTATGTAAAATTACCCAACGAATGGAAACCATCATGATCTACTTGAACAGCATTGCTAGTCCCAGCAATTGACAATTTTCTCTGCGATCTTTGCTTCGAACCCCTATTGGGAACCTCCAGACCCCTCGGCTTCAGACAAAAAGCAAACATTGCAGGTTTCTCTGTCACTGAGGCCCTATGGCTTCCATCCGGAGCAGAATTTGACTTACTAATAGCTAGCTCCCACTCTTTCACTTGTTGCTGATACCTCTCCCACAATGGGGGCTGATCGAATATAACATTTAAAAGATACCATCAAACACCTTTTATAAATATAACATACAGAAGGAAAAGTTTTCATGCATCACATATGCTCATTCTCAATAAAGAGACAGAAGACATGAAAATGCAAAGCAGGCTTAAAATGCTGTTTGCAGCCAAGTATACAAGAAGTGATCATTCAGTGAAAAAATTTGTCAAGTGGAACAGGGTCTTACTTGCATCCAGCCAAGATAATGTGCATCATTGTGGCCACCGGAAATATAAATGCTTATATTTTCCATCAGAGGGAAGCTTAAGAGACAGTTCAAAGCCAGATTAAGGATTATTCTTATAGCATGAGAGATTTCCGCAATGGCACATATAGTTTCATCTTAATATAATCAGTAAAACCTACTTTGGAGCATTCTTAGATATTATTTTAGAAAAAACATTTTTTTCCCACAAGGACTCATTTAATAAAAATAAAATAAAATAATAAAAATGAATAAATAATTCACTCATTGCCTTCACGCTTTTTGAAACCAATTAAAGGAGGATGAAAGAGATGCACATAAGCTCCAGAAAGAACATAAAACTGGAAAATCATATCATACCACATTATTTCCAATAAACACACACAGAAGATCATCCCTTTACGGTATTAAGCTTCAATTAATGTTCCCTATAGAGCAAATTAGATCACAGAGTTGTTTAACTCTTTGGCTGTCACCTTAGGCCAGAATGGAAGAAGGCCGTTAGTCTTGTGACGACAAAAGGAAAAAAACTTGGTCTTAGTGATCTTTCCTCTTCTATCATTACTAGGCAAACTTTTTGTTATTTTTCAGTGAGTCACAGCACTTCAGTTCATGCCATGTTTATGTCATGTTTAGCCAAACTTGTGCCTTTTTGGCAGTTCTTGGTGCATCGATGATCATCTTCGATCACTTTGCATGCTTTTACCATTGTTTTGTATAGTGGGTGTTACCCCCTCTTTGTTTTCCATAGTGTGTATTACCCTCTCTTCGTAACAAATTTATTAAAAATTAATATATATATATATATATATCTCTGATTTCATCCACACAAAAAATAAATAAATAAATAAATAAAAAGGAAGATGATGACATCATTGCAACAAGTTGCCAAGTCCAACATTTAGCAACAATATTAAAGCCTGAAATTAATAATACCAAAAGAAAAGCACCAGAGAAGCTGATTTCACATAAGCTTTTTTAGTCATGGAGGTTCATAAACACAATATACAACCCAACCACTCCTGAACTCAAATTTGACACCATTAATTTTCTCATGCGGGAACTATAAATAGCATTAATACCCATTTTTTAGTTCAATACTGGAGATTACATCTTACAGTTATAAGTACATTCACACGATATATCAATCTGAAATTCTTTATCATGTCATTTTCCACTAAAAGCATGTTAACTTCAAATATGAAGCATTAGATGGTGACTACAAAACAATACATCAAGATGATGATTTTGCATCTAGTTTTATCTAATTTTTTGTGTTATAAACCCTTCTTTTGCTTTATCATACCTAGATTTACTCCATTCAAGAAGTAAACAATATTTCTTAACCTGCCACATGGTTCTCACAGCTAGTTTACTATCTTTGTATCTGCAGTCTATCAATCAGAAGAAAAAAAGGGAGTGGGAATATGGCAGCAAAAGAATTTTAGACTTACCTGGAGATGTCTAATCAAAGGCATTCCTTTCTTTTGTCTCTTCTGCTGCCAATAATCATGAATGGCTTTCATTGCTTCCAAGGATCCAACTCCAACCATCAGCTTTTCTATTTCTTCTGATGTAAACTGATCACAATTTCTAGCATAGGCTGCTTTCTCTAACCTGTCCATTGTCTTCTCAAACATCTCCATGAAGCTGTGATTCAAGCTCCCATCATTAACAACTGAACTTAGGATCCACTGCTCATCATCACTATCCATGTCATAGAAAATACGCGATGGATCCAGAGCCATCTCAACATCAGTTTTGTCCTGTTGAAAGTACATAGGACCACGTATAAATGGGCTTTCTACCCCATTGTCATCAACATCATCTATCAATTGAACACCAGGAATAGGAATGTTCTTAACAGATGCTGCCCGGATGTTCCTGTTGTAGCACTCTTCATGCATCTCCTTAAAAAGATGCCACTGACTTCTGTCCAAAAACTCCAATGTCCAATCCTTCCTCTCCTTCCACATCATAGCATGTGTATAGCGGTTAGTTGACCCTGGCTGAAGAAATTGATGCGCTTTATAAGAGTATTTTGTACTTCCTAAAATTTTTACAGCAAGGGTCCACTCATTATGACCAGCAACTTCAAGTACCACCCGAGCTCCAGATACCCTCCAGCCTTTGTCACCCAGAGTTATCAGTACATTGACATCACAAGAGAGATCCTCAAGATTTCTATGAGAACCTTTAGTGATATCAGAGGACCTTTTTTCATTTGGCCTCCTAATTCTCTTGTGAGGAGGCACTCTCTGCAGAGGGCCTGAAAGCTTAGAGCCTGGATCAGAAGTCCCAGTAGGCAGCAGGTATGAAACCTGAGTACGACGCTTCTTTGGCCCATTGCTAAAACTACTGTGCAATGAATCTTTGATATCTGCCCAACCATGTGAAATAGTTCCAGCAGCAGACATGCTTCTGCTTCGGTGCCACATACTCCTAGGTGCAGAGGGATTTGGGCTACGAACAATGTCACCATTAACTTTCCAGGATAAATCAGCAGGATGTGGTAGTGCATAATTCCTTATCAACAGAAGTCTCATCTTGATTGGATGGTGGCACATCAATGGTAGCACCATTTGAAAGCAGCAGAGGCAAGGCCATCCTTTTCCCCATCAACAACAGGCACAGGTTCCTCTTCTAACACCACAGCACTTCCTCTGGAAGTATGCAGCCCCTCAACCTCCTTGGCTTCCACATCAAGGTTCTGAGAGGGAAGACAGGTCTCAACAGTGTGAAGATCACCGTTTTGGCAATCCTCCACAAGCTTCTTGGTAATGGCCTGGCTGGAACCAGAGAGAGCACCAGTCCTCACATCAACTTTCGTACAATAGAAACCATTACACTGTGAAGTATTAGGTGGTACAGCCTCTGCATTACAATGAAAATCTAAACACCTGGTCGAAAGATCCTCTTTGCTAGAGCAGTTATTGACCACACTGCTTGAATTTTGAGGGGTTCCCACAGAATCATGATCAGGTAAGTTGATGTTAGAAACAGTACGATCCATTAGCAGCTTTAGGTGCAAGCTAAAAAGCTAAAGCCGGGCAGCAGTAGATGCAAAGGAAAATGGAAAAAGCATTCCACATTTGCATTTGGAATTTGAAGAAGAAGGCATATTCATGTAACAGTAGTCCCTGCATACACCAGAGTAGCTCATGCCCTGACCAGATCTCTTTGTAAATCCTGATCATTCAAAGAGCAGACAGAAGTTACAGCTGTTCAACATTAAACTTCTAACACATGACTCATAACCTAGTGAACAAGAGAGACAAATGCAATATCAACATAAACAACCACCACCAGAGTTACAAACTAAGACAAGATTAGAGCATATAACCTCAATAACAACAGTACATCCAGCTCGAAAAGCTGGGACTCAAGACATCATATATTATGAAGAGTTCAGCTGAGCGAAAATCTGAACAAAATTACCTCCACCAAAGAGTGATAAGCACACGGGTGAAGTAATTGCTTAGTTCCACCTTGAAGCGACTGTACATTGTCATAGGTGCATTCAGACAAAGGAAGCTTCTCAATAAGCAAGCCCTGCTGCTCCATCAGCTTAGATTCTAGGTGCCTCCACTTGGATGGCTTCACTGTATGAAAATTGCAGTATGCAAACACAAGCTGCTTGCTAAAAGTTTGAGCATAAGAGAATTTGAATCTGATTGAAGTTACTGGTGTTTGAGCACTGAAATCATTCGCCTCCTCATTGGGTGAATGGATACTTGTAAGACAAATAAAGCAATTGCAACAGCTTTCTTCAGGCATCCTTCAAAAGAAAGGGACCACAAGCCAAACATATTGTCAACAAAAATTATCTCAAAGTTGACTGTCGGCCATAGAATTGCAAGGGCACCATGCTGAAGCAGCAAAAGACCATTGCACAATGGTAAATTTTCCTTGCTGAATGAGTGACGGAGGACATCATAAACAAGAAAACCAACTCAATCTTACACTGCCTATTGACTGAAAGGATTATATCTGGCACAAATAAGCTATCACTAAACATCAAAGGCCTTTCAGATTTCACTTTCTTATAGATGTCAGACTCTTCCAGAAACCTAGAAACATTGGCAACAGGAGAAATAGGGCAAGATTCAGGTTGCGATAGGTTTGTTTGACCATCTTCCGCACCATGCTTCATATATGGATCAGCCTTGCGAAACCGCCTCCTGAAGTAAACAATAGGACCTTTGCTTTCTGTACAAGATGCCGAACTCTCTAAAGCATTTGCAGCTCTTCCAACATCATCAATTCTATTAAGTGAAGCACCATTCTCGGTTGACATATTCTGTCTTGTTTCAGCAAAACGTCATCTACATCCCCTGTGCTATCAACCAAGTCATTAGATAATGATGTGAATTCAAATTATTGGTCAGACCAAGTTTTCTTGCGTTTATTGACAGAATGAGATGAAGATGACTTCATCCGGTTGGAGGATCGGGCTAGCCATGAAATTATTGGCTCTGTCTCCAGATCAATGTTGTTGCAGCTATCATCTTCCACATTCAAGCATTTCTTCTTGTCTTTTTCACCTCCACTTCATCCTGTTTATTAGGAAATGGTTTCTCTACGGAGGCAAGTTTTCTCCTATCAAGCTTTGACAGGAGTTCACCAGGTAGAAGCAGGAGTTTAAACCTTTCATTTTTAGATCAATCCACTCTTCATCACGGTCATCATATTTGATATGATGGAGCATTCTGGTTTCATCATAGTCATTCACAAAGCCAAAATACCAGCTCTGGTCCAGAGGCCAGAAAACCTTGATTCTTCTATTTAACACCCATTGTGCATCCACTTCCCCAGAAATATCTCATATAATGCCTTCTCTTCCTAGGAAGCCCCTTTTCTTTGTACAGACTCCGTGGTCTCAACACTCTATTGTCTGCATCAGCTGAAGGAGAATTTGAAGCATCAACAGTTTTAGATTTCCTGTTTAAGGATTTTTCAACTGAAGATGACAAAAATACTTCTTTGTTGATACCAATGCGAAGCTTTGTTACCAGAAGAAAAGCCTGTGCAACTTGGATCAAACCGCGAGGAAAGCATCCTAGCTGCATTCTCCTCAAGATTGACCTCATCATCATCCTGCAAATCATCATCTGCCTTGACAGGAACAGTGACAGCTGGACCAGCTTTCTTCACCGCATTATCACCCGTTTTTACCACCTTCCTCTTTTGATGGTTCTTTCCAGACTTATCCAGCAACAGTCCTCCATTGCTCGACGCTGAGCGTCCAGTAAAATGATCAGAATTCTTCAAAGTCTTGGCAGAAGCCACCGAACTATTCTTATTGTCTGTTGTAACATCAAGATGATTCACTTGTTTGACCTTTGGAGAAGCAACTCTCTCACCAAGTTCAACATCTTCAGACTTTCCAACTCCACCCCCCAAATCCAACTTCTTGGCACTTTCATCCACCAGCTTCAAACCTACGGCCGCTTCTCTCTTCTTCCTCCCAACAAATCCACGCTTCCGCTTTGGAATGCGGACAATACTTCCATCCAACCCAAGTGGAACACTACTCAATCCATTACTAGTATCCACTTTCTGAACCATGCATGACCCAGAACCTGAGCCAGACTCTGAACCCTTCTTTGAGTCCTGCAAGCCCAATTTCACATTGCCATTCCCCACATCAATCCCATTCTTTTTTGTTTCTTCATTGACACCATTCGAATTCTCCCCAACTGGACCATCCTTATTACTTCTCTTCTTATTCTTACCCTTGTCATCCCCACCATCCTCATCAAGACCGTTCTTCCGCTTCAGCAATTTATTGGAGAGCTTTTGAGGATTGCCTTTGCCTTCATACAAGCTCTTAAGGTCCAAGGATCTCGATTTTTTCTTATTCTGAGTTCCATTTGAGTTTCTTACTCTATTTTCCATCAACTTCCCTTCATCCAAACACCTAATTAAAAGATGAAAACACACTTTCACATTCCTTTTCACAGTCCGTACACATTCCAGATCTCAAAACCATTAAATCATGACAAAACTACTACAATAAGCACTAATCACAGAGGAACCAACACACGAAAAGATCCAAACACATAAACAATCAGGATACATCACAGTCCCATCCAGAGTCGTTCAACCAAAAGTCACGAAATATAAACTTACCTCATGTGATCACGAAAAAAAACCATTTTTCTTCGAGAAAACCTCGAAATCACGAACTGAAAACTCCAATTAGGTCCCGAATCCAGTATTTCGGATCAAAACCCCAACACAATCGATGCTTTCGGGATTCAATCCGCAAGCATTTTTGGGTTTTTTCGGTTTGAATAGCGAGAGAGAGAAATTCTAGGGTTCTTTCAGTTACACACGAGTTTGGGGGTTTTTGTTTTTTTTTTTTAATGGGAATTAGTGGGAAAAATCATAATAAAAATAAAATAAAAAATGCCACACATACATAAAAAGAAAAATTTTGATTTCGCGATGGAAAGGGCTATAGCGCCACGTTGAATACCATGCACCGTTGGATTAAAAATGTACGGTAATGATCCGGTTTGGTGGTTTTGAGCCCTAGAATTCATAAAAATTGAATCCCTCTTTTCGGTGTAAACGAGGAAAGAGAGGGTGGTGATGGAATCACAGAGTCAGTGTTTGGAGACACGTGGACGGTTGAGATTCTTAATTGGACCAAGAGTCGTTGGGAGGCATCTTCAATTTGGATGGAAAAAGAGAAATATATATATATATATATATTATTTCTATTTTTGGATAAATATTAATTTTCTTTAGTAGCTAAGGATTACAGTAAAGAGAGTGAGCATAATTTTATTTTTAGAAACAGAGCTTTTGTTAAGGAATATGGAGCAATTATTACGGATGAATTTATTTCAGACACGGCTTTTATGTTTTAGGAAAAATCTATTCGCAGGTTTATTTTTTATTCAGCTTATAGAGTTTCAATAAAAAAAAAATCAAATGAAAATTCATACATTTGTAATTACACAACAATGGAAATTTTTAAATGGTGCTCGGGCACTGAGTAAACTGCTAATTTAATAAAAGGAGAAAAGAAAAGAAATAAAGATTAAAAAATAAATAAAATATTTGTTTTTTTGAAAAATGTACAAGTACCATTGGAAAAATGTAAAGAGTGGTTTTTCAAAAAGTTTATAACAAGTGCTTTGAAAAAAAAAAAAAAACTTTGCTAATAGGAGAAATGAATCGGTAGGTAACTATTATTCTTGAAAATTTATGTCTGTTATAAAATATATTAGAAAAAATTGATAAATTTTTGATAAATTGAATAAAAAATGTATAAATGTAGATATAGATATACATAACTTACCTTCCCCCTCCCCCCCCTTATAAGCATTACCCATTTCAAAAATACTAACTTGTATTTGCAGACAAAGGTTAAACATGGTATATTAAACATGATAAATAATCAAATACATATATAAATTGATTTATTTCTAAAGAGCAAAGAGTATATTTTTACTTTCTTTCTCTCTCTTTTTTTTTTTTTTTCTTCTTTGGCCATGGAAGAGTAGAAACATCACACTTTTCATTTTGTATAGTAAGAAAGTCACAAGGACAAAACTAACCAAATTAAAAAGTTATGATATATAGCTGCTACTACCATGCACCAAAGAAAATCTTAATGCAAGTAAGTTTTTACTTTTTTTTGGAAGAGGGGGGGGGGGGGGGGGGGGGGGGGGGGGGCCTTTCTATATGGTAAATATTCAAAAGCATATTTGTTTATCTCAATATTTGATACATTAACTCACTTAAAAAATTTGGGTTCAATCCCTGTCGGAAAAAAAAAATAATGGAAGACAATTTTTTTTTATTTTAATATATCCCTAACATAAACATCAAACCAACACCTTTTGACTTACCATAATATAATAGAAAATTAAAGTCATGGGCTTATAGTGTTAAATTTCCAAAAATTATATATATGGCTTTTTCAAACCACCAATCAAAAGTAATATTATAAAAATAAGTAAATCTTTATACAAACATTTTTTTTCTTTTTGATATAGCTGAATATTGGAGAAGATACCTGTCATATCCAGTTTTAGCAGTTAAGGCTTCAGCTTGTTAATGATTTAGATTTAGTACTTAACCGAGGCGAAACAATGGAAGGCTTCCTTTTTGTAAATCCCTAAGACAAATACAAAACCATCACCTTTGACTTAACCAAATATAATAAAAGATAATATTCACAAGCTTATATTAAGTAGTAAGCTCACGAAGAGAACCCAATCCAAAAGACTAGTCTAAAAATGAGAGAGCCCTTTAAACTTAAGTATCATTTCATAATTTTTATAGAGTCGACGTAGGATCATAACAACTTATGATATTAACTTTACACAAATTATTTATACAACCTTTTCCAATCATTGTTTAAAACAATATGACATAGATAATTAAATCTTTATGCGAGCAATCTTTTCGCCCTTCATGCAACTAAATATTCAAGAGCATACTAGTTAAGAACAAGTTTAATGGTTGAGGCAGTTTTCTTAAGTGACTTGGGTTCGATCCCTATTAAAGGCTAAATCATATTCTTGGTGTGTGAATCATTAAGACAAACATGAAAAACCGTCACCATTGACTTGCTAAAATGGGATAAATGATAAAATTCAATCATTTATGATATTCGCTTTCCAAAAATAGAAATTTATTTGCCCTTTTCAAATCATTGATAAACAATATTATAAAGATAAGTAAACCTCATGGGAATGTGTTTTATATATATATATATTATATATTTTATTATATTATTTATAAGAGTATATCCATCAAAGCCTCCCTCAATGGTTGAAGTATTAACTTGCTTAAACAACCTATATACAGTCTTGATAGGAACCCAAAAAAAAAAAAAAAAAAAACAACTGGAAGTCATTTTCTTTTATATATCCTTAAAATAAACATGAAACCATTACTTTTGAGTTAGCAAGATATGATAGAAAATTAAAATTCACTATCTTACAATTTCCACAAAAATTTATACGACTTTTTCTTACCATTCATCAAAACAATATCATAAAGATAAGTAAATTTTATGCAAAGCATTTCGTTTTTTTCTTTTTTTTTTTTTTCCATATACCTAAATATTGAAGAGTATACCTACCATAGTTAGTTGTACTAGTTAAGGCATCAACTTGCCTAAATCAGAGTTTATTGTTTTGCAATCATCTTTTTGTTATTTTTAAACAGATATTTATTAAAAATAATATTAATGAAAAACCAATAATTTTTTTTAAATAACCAAACATATATGATATAGATATATATACAAATATAATACAGAAAGTTATAGACGTAGTTCAGATACAAATACAATATAGATAAAAAATTCGACAATCCAAATAAACCGTTAACCTTTATATAAAGCAGAACAATGGAAAACTTCTTCTTTTGTAAGTTCAAGACGAATATGAAACCATTACCTTTAACTTACCAAAATATAATAGAAGATAAAATCACAAGCTTATCGTGACTTTTCCATGAAAAATTTTTCACAACATTTTTGCCAGTATTGATCTAAACAATATCATATAATAAGCATATCTTATTAAATATTTTTTCCACTTCATATAACCAAATATTGAAGAGTATAACTATCAAATCTATTTCAATAGTCAAAGCAATTCTTGCTTAAGCATTTAGGTTCAATTAGTTGAATAATATTTACTATTCTTGCTTTGTAAATCCCTAAGACAAACGTGAAACCATCTTTTTTATTTACCAAAATATTATAGTAAAAAAAAAAATCACAAGAATACAGCATTCACTTGACCTTTCAAATCATGATCAAAACAATATTATAAGTTAAAATCTTATAGAAGTGTTTATATATATGTTTATGTAGATATACATATACAAAATATTTAAGAGCAGTGATTGAGGCATGGCTTTCTTATGTGATTTTGATCTTATCTAAAAAGGGACAGTATTTTTGCTTTATGAATCCCTAAATTAAACATGCAAACATCACCTTTGACAAAAATTATGAGACTTACAATTTTGCTTTCCACAAAAAACTTATATGACCTAAACCATGATCAAATAAATGTAATGAAGATAAGTAAATCTTATGAAAATTTCTATATTTTTCTTTTGACATAGCAAAATATTTAGAGTATACGTTAGAATTTGATTTAATAATTGAACAATTGGCTTTCTTGGGCAACTCAGGTCCAGTCTCATCGGAAGCGGAACAGCAAGGGTTGCCTTCCTTTGTGAATTCCTAAGACAAACATGAAATCACCACCGTTAACAACTTACTAAAATATTGTAAATAGAATTTACGAGTTTATAATATTAGCTTTATAAAAAAAAATAAAACGATTTTTCTAAAACCATTGATCATAATAATATTTTAATGATATGGAAAGAGCAAATAAAATCGTAAAAATAATTGGAATTGATAAGAAAAAAGTAGCTGAATTATTAATTTGACTCTGTTTAGGTCATTCAATTTCAAATCTATAGGTGATGTGAAAAGTAATAACAAAAATTTGGTTGTCTTCCTCTCTTTGTATCAATTGTAGAAATAACCGTTTCCTAACACATAAAATTCACCCTTTAATTACTTTTCTTCTTATATAATATTTATAGTTAGGCTTATTCTCTATGAGAAGCTGTTAGGTTTTAGTTCAACACATGAGTCCATTTCAAGTAAGATAAAAATTGTAATTATACATATTTTCAAGGAAGAGGAAAAAAAAACAAAGTAAATGTCCAATGATGAAAAAATGGGAAGTTGATGTAATTGACAACATAGATTGTAAAAGAAAGCACCATCATGAAAAGGAAAGCGAGTACTTGTGACTTGCTTAAAAAGAAGACTAAAAGGTAAAAATTACTTAGTCAGCATGAATGGAGATGGAAAATTGATGAAAAGAAAATTATTTTACGAAATCAGAATTAAATTGGGTTTGATATAGCAAGTATGGATCCACTACTTGTTGAATTTTGATTGTGACAAAACCTCTTAAGTTGAATTTATGGTGTAGAGCTCGATCTTTATCAATCTTCTTAGTTGTCTAGATTGAATAGGTATTTTCACATATTAATTAGTTTTGTGATTTTATCGATATCCATAGTTTTAGTGAATGACTATTTATCCACTAGTATAACTAGCGAGGAAAAACATTATAATACCATTATCTATTGATGGCGAAAGTTTTGTGTTCCAGTCTTATGGGTTTTTTCCATTTCTAGGGGGTTACGAGTCTTGTGGTTTTTTTTCTTATTAGGGTATTGAAGAAAGGATGAATCACACTATTATAAAGAGAGAAAAGTGCATGTTGTTGTTGAATCAATGGGTTTTGTAGTATACAAATAAATAAATTATAAAGAAGAGCAAATATGTCATTTGATATAAAATAATAGGGTTTTATAGTCAACCCTAAAGTATATAAATAAAGAAAGGTAATGAATATCATATGCTGTTAAATAAGATGGCAAAATAGTCCATTCAAATCAAATAATAAAGAAGGATAATAAATGTGATACACTAACAAATAAAAGGGTTTTATGGAGATGTAATAAATCATAAAGAAGGACAATGAATGTCATAAAGAATGACAATAAATGAAATATTTAAAATTAGGTTTTCCAAAGCCTATAAATATCCCCCTAACCCTTTTGTTCCCTCCTCACAACTCTTCCTTAGTCAAAACCTAGGTAAGTGGGTCTCTCTCTAGTCTTTTTCAATTAATCATATAGGGTTATCTTTCTTATGAGGTTTTTCATATGTTTAAAAGAGATTCAAGATCTAGTGAAGTAACCCTAAAGTGGATTTGGAGATTTGTGGTTTCGATTCAAGATAAAAGGTAAGATCTTTATTATAGTTTTGTGATTTCTAAGATTTATGGATTATAGGAATATGATTATAGCAATTAAGAATAGTTAATTGATTATGTCAAAAGATTGATTGAATTGGGATCCTACTTCAAGCAAGATCTGCAAGATCTAGGCAATTGTGGATCCACCCCATCTTTGTGATTTTAAAGATGTGATCTTTTTCTAGTGGTTTGTTTATTAATGGAGGATTATATGTATATTGAAGGAATTATGGAAGAAACTAGGAATCTTTGAAGGAACTGTGTTTGAAGATTTCATTGGATCGTGAACAAGATAAACAGATATGTTAAATTCTTATTATGGATCTATGATTAGGGTTATAGATCTTTTGAATAGGATTATGGAAATTAGGGTTAGGGTTTAATTATGAATTTGCAATTGAAATTGATTTGAGATATGTTGATGATCAAGAAAATTTGTTAGATTTGAGTTTCGTTTCTATTAGAAGTTATGTTGGTGAGATTGGAATTGAAAGCGAATCCAGGTACGACCTTACCTTGCTTATTGTTTGTGTGTGTAGGATTAGAGAAATAAATTAACCTAATTCTATCAGACCTTTTAATTTGATTTGCTGCTTGTGCTTATCTACAGTTAGTAAAGATCATGCATAGTGTGATACTCACTCCGGTAACCTAATGGTCCTTATGTGGCGGTGTCCCGAGTAGAGTTGCACCTAGATATGATTCTACTAGATCAGGAGTCGTGCCAGCTTAATTGTGGTACACAACAGTAAGTGGATCGCATCCAACACCAATTTATGTATATAAAAGTATTTTGGTATAAAACTTGTTTTATGGAGTCATGAATTACTCAGGGTTTAGGACTAGTTGCAAATGGTTCTAAAATGTATTGGTTGCTTTGCTAAATTAAAGATAACAATTTATGGTTGTTGCATTAGTTTTAGGGTTGTATGTGATTTATTAATATTGTATGATCATGCGTATTTGTTTGTAGTATGGCGTACTAGGTGTTTTCGCTTACCCCCTTATTTTTTTCAGGTACAGGTGATGATGATGTAGTATATGATCTATCTGGCTATGATATATTCATGGATCATGGGGATGACGATAGTGGATTAGACTACCCAGCTGATGATCGGTAAATTTTTTGATATGAAAGTAGGCAAGGATAGTTATTGAGAACATATTGAGATTTAACATTTTAAAACTTTATGAAACTTGTTATTAGGTTTCTTTTGATTTAGATGATTTAAAGTTCTAGATTGTATAGTTTATGAGATTTTAAAGTATCCATTTATCAGAGTTTTGATGATTTGAATTGACAACTGTTGGATTTAGTGTATTATAGCCTTAGAGTATTCTTAACAAGAGAAGGAACGTGGTGAGTTGTAATGCCTATAGCTTAGGGTGTTACAGGTTTAATGTGTATTTTGATAAGGAAATGGATTGCACAATTACCCACTTGGTTGGGACAAATTACACTTAATTAGCAAAACAAATATATAATATGATATGTTGTTTTTGCAAAGTGGTTCGAATCATGCCGAATGATCTAGACCTATGCAATGGTTTGTTTTATTTTTTTGTAGGTCCTTTTTAATAGGTCTAAAATTATTTACAAGAAGTCTGGACCACTTAAAGGATGTTTGGCAACACTAGTTGTAAGTAATCCATACTACTTAGCAACGAATCTAGACCACTGGAACCACAAAATGGTTGTTCAGGTTAAAAAATGTCCATGAGTGTCCCAATAGTCTAAACTATTTTTTAAAGAGTTCGAATCACTTGGAGCACAAAATGTTTATCTAGTGCAGAGGACTCCCGAAGTCAAGACCAATTGCAAACGAGTCTGGACTTGTTGTGCTTTTAAGTAGCCGTTTGAGCATTTAATGGTGGATGAATTTAGTCATTTTTAGGGGAAAACGGCTAGATATTTGTGAAGCTTATAAATTTAGGCAATTAGAGTAAGTTTACAGTTTATTTATTGTTATCGGATTCTTCTATATACTCTCTCAATGATTTGTCTATTATTTGCTTCTATTTGGAGAAAGAGAGATAAAGTGTAGTGTCATTAAGTATTTAGCTTGCAATCTATTGTAAAACACTACACTAGTGTTTCTTAAGTGCTTAGTGAGTGATAGAGTTAAGCCTTGAGAGTTTGAGTAATTGTTATATAAGGCACAACTCAAGTGTTTTGAGTTTATATTGTGGTGTAACTCCTTTAGAGTAATTTGTTTGTACTGAAATAAAAAGGGTGAAATCTCCATTAAAGGAGGCATTCATGTGAACTGTAGAGACCAAGGGGTGGACCGAACTCTTTGTTAAACCTAGTATTACCTTCTCTAGCCCTTCTCTTTTACTTACTGCAATTAGTTGTTATTGTTTATATTTGTTGGTTTGCATTATTTTACATCAAGAGTTGAAAAAGGGTAAAATTATTTGGTAAACACTATTCACACCCTCTCCTCCCAGTGTTATCCTAGGTGTTACATAGGTTCTACAATAGATACATGCTAAATTGCTTAAATCATTATGGGGGAGAAGCAATGAGGATAGTTGTCGACTTGATCAATCAATCTCAATATCTCTCTCTTATGCTCTAGATAGGGATATCGAAAAGAGAGTATGAACAAGTAAAAATATCTCTTATGATCACTTAAGAGTGTTTGATTATAGGGTATTTGTACATATTCCCAAGGATGAAAGAGAAAAACTTCATACAAATTCAAAACAATGTATTTATTATATTATAGATCCAATGCACTTTCATGAAGATTTTAGTAATGATGGATGAGATATACAAGATTCAGTTGGAGATAATGAGACATCTTAATATCCTAATCAGTAGATTAAGTTGAGAAAGTCTCCAAGAGAGAGAAGACCATCCACTAAATATAGTCTAGATGAATATGTGATGCGGACAAACAATAGAGAGTGATAGTGTTATCAAGAGACCATGTTGCATGAAAAGAAACAGGAATGGGTAAAAACCATGCAAGAAGAAAAGAAATTATTCCATGAGAATCATACTTATGATTTGATGGAACTACCTAAGACAAGCAATCTTTGAAGAACAAATAATCGATGTGATAAAAACCCTTATGAGCTGAAGGGGGAGTTAGTTAGGTTTCGCAAATGAAAATAAAAACACTAGTGTTATATACATACATATATATATATATATATATATATATAAAGGAAAAAGGGGGGAAAAAGGGAAAGTAAATGTGTGACGATGAAAAATAAGAAAGTTAGTATAATTGATAAGATAACTTTTGGCTAAGAAAATACCATCAAGGAAAAGAAAGCGAATACTTGTGGCTTGCTTGCCAAGAGAAGACTAAAAAGGTCAAAAGTACTCTACTCCATCTAACATAGTACAATGAAGAAGTAAAATTGATGAGAAGGAAATTGTCTTATGAAATCAAAAGAAAATCAGTCGTGATATAGCAATTTTGGATGATTGGTTGAATTCTAATTGTAACAAAACTTCTTCTATTGAATTTTTGGTGTGGAAATCTATAAGTTAATAGTTTCTATTCATGGCCAATCGTTCTTAGTTGTCCAAGTTGAATAGGTATTTCTGCATATTGATTAGATTTGTGATTTTACCAATATCCACCATTTTGGTAAAGGATTAGTTATCTATTAGTTTAACTAGTAAGGAAAAATATTATAATCATCTCATCATTTATTGGTAGTGGAAGTTTTGCTTAGGATAAGAGACTGAAATTGAGTGTTTTAGGGTTAGATGAGGTGAATTTGTAGGGAAAAAAGTGTAGTTCACAAAGGGGTTAAAGGAGGAGAGAGTGCTGAGAGTGTGTGTGTTTTGTGTGTTTAAGCAAGAGGGAAAACGTTATGTTTTCGATCATGATTCATGGTACAATGAAGGCATAATTTCTAAAAAGTACTCTTTTCTTTTCTTTTTTTTAGGAAAAATATACTAAATTACAACATAAGGCACTATTTGTACAACACTTATAATACAAATTTGAAGGCGTTGCTCTTAAAAGCACCTTCGATGCCTATATTGGAAATACATTGGTGAATATACCATTTTCATACGGAAAACTTCTCATGAGTGGTCAAAATGAGAAAAAGTATATTGGATAATACATATCAAATGTATAAACACATGGTGATTAATTATCATAATGGATAATTCTTATCAAAACCACTACCCATATTTTACAAAAATTATATATGAATATATATATATATGTTCATTATGTATTACACTCCATATGTGTATATACATGGTAGGTAAGTTTGGCACTTGTGATAAAGGAATAGATAATTTTTAAAATAACTACTATCAGTATAGCGCAATGCATATTTGACCTAAGGGAGTATAGAATGACTAAAGTATAAAATTCTACCCATACCTTACCTCGCAAGGTATATGCTTCTAAATTTTAGACCACCAACTTTGAACTACTTTAGAGCCACACCAAATTTTTATCTTGTAAAACCTATAAACTGCAGGGTACTATGTGAAACCTATAAATTTTTCTTATTATTCTATAAATTTTAAATTTATATGATATTAAAAATAGATATTTATACATGTATATATATAATATTACGACTTATTTTGTATGTAAAACTTATAAACCTGTAAGATTATAAAAATATATTTTACTATCTTCATTATTTTAAGTTTATGTGATATCAAAAAGAAAGAAGAAAAGAAAAGAAAAGAAAACTATACACTAGGATAAGAAGGAGGGTTAGAGAAAAGGAAACGTATAAAGTATAAGAAATAGATGGTTCGAATAGACTAAAGATAGCACTTAATATTTATTAAATGAGAAAGAATAAAAAAAAAAAAAAATGAAAAACTTAATTATGAGAAAAATGGTGAAGAAGATGGGAAAAAAGGCAAATGTAAGAGGTGATTTTAGTTTTAACTTTTTTGGGTCTTTACCATATATCTTTAAACATTTTTATTTTGATTTTAAAACATTTACTGGCTAAAAAAATATAGTATTATTATTTTTATAAATAATAATATTATTTAATGATTTTTCATAAGTATGAATAATGGATACTATAGAACTTATAACCTCTATACATTAGAATAGAGGTTTCAAAATAGATATAAGGTAAGTACAAAGGACTCCATACCCTCACCTAATATTATGAGATTGAGTTACCAAAAATTTATACTTAGAACCTATTTGAAATCTGATGAACTCATATTTTACATACATTTTGTGGATAAAATTGATACAGATTTGATAGGAATCAAGTGGAATTTGTATTTATAAGTGTAAATTTTGTGAAATCAGGTCAACAAAGAAGTAATGAGCAAATTCCAAAACAATTGGTTGAAATCAACATGTACGCCGGCTCAAAAGCATCCAACGCCGTCGGTATAGAGGCTGTGTAGAATGACCACAAAAGCCAATTTCTTAACGCGGTCATCAACGCAGCTAGGGTAGAAGACAATTTGGAGCAAGCATTTGGAATAAGGAGCTACGTCGGCGAATTCTGCATCAACGCCGCCGGCGTTGAGCCTGTGTACTTTGTCCACAGAATGCAAATCCTTAACGCAGGCTTGAATGCAGCCAATGTAGGGTTTGATGAAGCAAGGAACACCGGCCTTCTGGGATTCAACGCAGCCAGCGTATATCCCTGCGTATAATCCTATAGGAAATTTTGAATGATGATCTACGCAGGCCAGATTTGAAGCAACACAGCCAGTGTTCATCAGGCGTAAGTTGAAGAGGCACTTTTCATACAACGAACACCGATAAGATCCATATTTACGCAGGTGGCGTATATTTTGTAACTGCCGGCGTACATCTATGTCAGTCTGTATTCTTCATGCGAATTTGCTCTATTTAACAGTGTTTTTGAGAGAAAAAAATATAGAGAAGAGAGATACGAAAATATTCAGAAAAATTAGGAAACAAAATGTTCTTGTTTGTTTCTCTTTTAGGGCACTAAGACCCTAATATTCTAGCAACTTAGAGTGGATTAGGGTTTAGCCACAATTAAGCGTTGCCTACAATTGTGGGATTTTGGATTTGGAAATTCCCGTTTCTGAAAATGAACAATTTTTAAGGTGTTTTCAATCTCTATTCTTTTATGTCTATGCTTGATTGTATATTGAGAGGCATGTTTTCATTGTCAATTATGAATATGTATGAATGGATTCGATGATTTGATGCATGAATTAAATTGATATTGGTGTTCATTATTTGGGAATTTGATTATCTTTGTTTGTAATTTGTTTAGTTTATGCCTAATCAACATAGATTAGATAGAAAGGATTAAAGATACCTGAGAAGGATTCAATGATCCGCACAAGCAAAAGTTAGGTTTTTAATATGATTTGTCATAGAGATATGTAAATCTGTGATAGAACTTGAGAATTCGTTAATCTTTATGCAGTTAAGGTTACAAATTTGGGTCACTTAACGATGCTTGTTTTGTATTCTTAACTAGAATAGTAATTTTAGTGAGAGTAAAATGCTATTAACTTGAAAACATAGATAAATTACCTGAATAGGATAGTTTATGCTATGAAAGATTTTGTTACATCGAAAGGTGAGCAATTCTTAGATGAATTTGATCAAATCCCAAGTAATCAATGTTATATATCAATTTAAAGTATGAGTCATTTCACATGAGAGTAGAAATAAATCATTCATATCATCTGCATCTCCTAAACTTAAATCCCTCGTTATAGTTGCTGGAACATATGGTTTTAGTTCTTGATAAGTCATTTGAAATCTTGTTGTTAATTTAGATCAATATAGATTAATTACACATCTGAAAAATCAATTGCTTAGATTAGGGTAAAAGTTTAATTCTAGTAATTCGCCATTAGCTCCCTGTGGACGACTGGACTTTCAGAATATACTGCTTTGTACCCGGTGATTTTGCTGACCGGTTAAGTAATCCACTCGTTTTGAAATTAAAATCTTTAGAATATTGAGAAGTGTGGTTTACTGCAATTTCAAAATCCATGACAAGCAAGGTATGGGTATTTACTCACTTACCCTTAGTGCTAGGTCAATTTTATTACTATTCAACCATTACCTATATATCACACATGGTATATAATATCTAATGAATCTTTTCTCCTATTTAACACATAATATACTTATCAAAATTTTATTGATAGTTACGATTTCATCTCTTTCCCTTAGCAATTTATCTCTATTTCCCCTAAGGTTTCAGATTTGCTTGGATTTAACATAATTTTTCTTTTCTTTTTTTTTTTACTCCTTAAATTTCCTTTAATGGATTCTGATTATGGGTATCATTATCTTAAGATGATGTTTTATGATGCATTTAAAAGAATAGGCATGTAGATTTGGTAAACGATAGTTTCGAATTAAAGTTGCACTTTATTTATGTTTTTTTTTTTTCAATTAAAGCTCATCAATTATTGAATCAAGCAAAAGTACAAAAGTTGGTTAGTTATATCACAATTTAGCATTTAGTTGTATCATTTAACATTGAGATGGTTATCAGAGTTGACATAATAAAGATTTTAATGGTTAAATGATATATTACATTATTATAGACTCGTCTTTTTCTTGAGCTTATACAAAGTTCATTATATTTTTTCACACCCTAAATCTTAATGCCTCTTGGATGAAATTCGAAAATAAATGATTTGATCAAAATCCCTCCCAATAACTCATTGGCCAATAACCTTGATATGGGTGGATCATGTGAGGCTCATACATGTTAATGATTCATAGAGTCATTAATACAATTACATGTGGGCTTTAAACATAACTAAAACTTAATTGCAGTTTCATGCTTCACAACCTCCTTCAAAAGGAAGATGCTTAAGAACATAAGGTGTAATTACATATCATATACTTAATTGCAACATACTACTAGTGTGCAAGTAGCCCTCTCATTTACTAACATGTTTGTTTCACTTTGTTGAGTCTCTATTTGAGACTTTACCAAATTCATTATGCCTTTCATGCACATTAGAGCTTTATACAAGAGCAAGACATAATTACAAATCTTATGTTACATTTATGATGCCCCTTTAAATAAATTTATGTTATAATTCAATATGTTACTATAGCTTTTTATATTATAGATAGAGCAGATACACTACTTTTAATGCTTCTTTGGTGATATATATATATATATGTGTGTGTGTGTGTGTGTGTGTGTGTGTGTGTGTGTGTGTGATAGACTTGATTGAAATCCCTTTCCGCAAACTTATTAACTTATTGTCCTCATGCTTTATGTTCCATAGGATCTCTATTTGTATACTGACACTAATTGCAATTGACATGTTATTGCAATTCCATATTTTGTAGAATGTCACTTAGAGGATATATATGTAAGAACATTGGATGTTATTGCATGTTTGACATTTTATGTTTCTATTTATGCATAGACAACTTGCGTGTTCAAAATTATGTCTATTTTATTCTGTCTCTCTCTGGGTTTGTATCATAATCAATATGTCTTTGTGCGGATTGAAACTTTAAACCAAAATTTGATACAATTACACATTTTACATTCCATCTCAAATGTTCCTTAAAAGAATTTATGCTAAAGTTCAAGACCCTATTGGGATCATTTTATTACATAAAAACAACAACATAATCATCATGTTCCATCTTTAATGAAATATGAGGAGAAATAATAGACTTTATTAGAAGTCATTTTCGATAATCCTTTGGCTAACAATCCTCATATGATGGAGCGATCGAAGCCATTACATTTCTGATGCTACAAGGTCTTTATTATAATTGCATATGACATTCAGTACAATTCACACTTCATTGCAGTTCCATGCTCTACCAAATGTCTCAACAAGGAATATATATAGGAACATAAGGCATAATCACGTTTGATGCTTCATAGCATGCATTTATCCAAGAGTGGAAAGCTTGCATCTTTAACCATGTCTATTTCTATTAGCCTCTCTTAAAGATCATGCCAAGAACATAATGTCTTTGCATGCACCAAAACTTCACATAAAATGAGATATATTGATGCTCTTATGTTCCATTCTTGAATGTTTTATTGATGAATTCATATCAAAATTCTTGGAAGCATTTTATTGCCTAGATGGAACATAAGACATAATCACCGCATTCTTTCTTTAAATGCTTCTTTAAATATCAATAAAAATAATAGACTTGATCAAATATCCTTCCTACTGACTTTGTGCCCAACAACCTTTGTACGAATGAAGTGATCATGGGGCCTTGCATGTTTGATACTCAATGGGGTCTTTATTTTGAGTTGTCTAAATTCCAAGCTTCTCAACAGGGTAAAAAAATTCAAAGAAGACACTTCATACTTGATTCATATCCTTCAATGCTTCCGACTTCAAAATGTCTAACAGTGAAAGGGCATCTAAGTAAGATAAAGCACTCCAAACCCTCGATAAGGTTCATCATAGAAAGCATAGTTTTCTTTGTGTAGGAATGTAATCTCATACAAAGTACAAGTCTTGAGCTTAACTTCATTCCCACCATAGAAATGTCACCTGGAGAGGATATATATAGGAACATAGAGCATAATTGCATATTTAATGCTTCATAGGACGCTTATGTCTTAGTGTAAGTACCTTGTATCTTCCCAATTATGTGTATTTCATTTGAATCTCTCACCAAGATTATGCCAAGATCATTATGTCTTAGCACAAATTAGAACTTTACATAAAAATGATATATAATTATAGCTCTTATGTTCAATTCTTGTACATTCATTGAATGAATTCATGTCAAAACTTAAGACGTCTTTGGAATACAGCGTAAAGACCCGACATGCTCAATTCTCAAATTAAGCACACCAAGTCCCCAACCACGTATAACTCTTACGAATTATACGTAAGGTTGTCTTAAAAGAAGGTGTTATGTTGAACATTGCTATCCGATTTAGAATTTATGAAATCGTTTAGTTAGATTTCTAAATAAACTGGATTTGGCAGCGGAAAATCAAATTTTATAAAACAATTTATAAACTTCCACTCCCTACAGAGCAAACCAGATTTCTAAGAAACTAACTTTATAAAAACACTTTATGATCTACTCTTAGGGGTAGATAATCATTTACAATCAATTGAGCATTAACAAGCCCTTAAAAGAAAATACAATTTATAAATATATCCAATCCTTTTACAAAACAAAACAAAAGAAGAAACAAAATACAAGAAATATCTCGATCCTATCACACCTCACTCATTCTCCCATATCTTCATAATCGCCCAAAACCCGGGACCAACATCATCACATCAATCATCACCATCACCATCTCATCAACCACAATAATAAGAACAACAACATCAACAACCTCCACATCATCATCAAGTCATCATTCATCATCCATCATCAACAACAACAATACCTGTAAAAAGAATAATAACAACAATAATGAGCCGGAGCCCAATACACGGTAACAATCACAACGGAGTGGCATGCAAGCTTAACTAAATGCAATGTATCAATCACAAGTTATTATCTTTTCATTAAAATAAGCAAATCAACAATGGAGCACTCACATCCGGAACAAGCCAATGGGAATCTGGGGGTCCTGAGTAACAGCAGCTGCTCAGGGGGTTGATTAGATAGACCGGATATCTATATCTCCTATATCTAATCGATAAAGAAAATAGCTTCATTTAGGGTTCAAAAGTCGTTGCTCGACTCTACTTAAACTCAGTCAACATGAGCCTAGTTCACAAGTTCCATAAACTTTGAACTAAATCATGGTATTTCCCCTAGTTTAAGTAAACGTTACTCAGATACTATTCACTGTCGGCTACCCACTTAACCAAAAAGAATCGCTATTGCATCATAGCGTACCATTGCATCATGACTTGGTTAAGCGCCTAACTAACATGTCATTGCATCATGACAGGTTTGTCGCTTCCGGTTCCGGATTCAACGGTAAAGCACAACCAACACTCATCAATTATTAAGCCGTCTTTAAGTTCTTAATCCATTTAGGATGCCTATCCTATCAATCATCACGCAAGTTACTGCGTACCTTGAATACGGAATCCAAACAGAGTCTCAGAAGGAATTCCAGAAGATAATCCAGAAGATAAATCAGATATCCACCACTGTTTAAGGAAAGAACTCATATAAGAAACTAAACTAACATCCACCTATATCAACTTTTATTAATCTTATTTGATCAGACACTAATGTGGAACCCCACTATGGCTGCGAATATCGCCCCGCCAAAATATGGACAGTTCCCTTTGTCTGTCAAAGTAATTCTTTTCACTTTAATTATAGTTTCTTATTAAAATAGCATATATAAAGCATTCATACATAAAAGCATTCATATTCAAAGCAAATAAACATTTGAAACAACATATTCCCATATTATTCAAAGATCACCCTAACACATTCATTTAACCCAATTATTTGTTACTAACCCATTTTAGCTTAACCTTAGTCAATTTGATTAGAATTAGTTATTTAAGTCATTTACCAAGTCAAGTTGATTAACCTTAGCCATTTAATTCAAAAGCCAAGCCAAGTGGATTAAGCTTAAGAAATCTAGTTCATTTTAGTTTAATTGAGTTCATTAAGTCAAACTCATTAGAATTAATCATTTAATCTAAAACTAGTTCAAGTTGATTAACTTAAGTAATCTAATTCCTTTTAGCTAATTCAAGCTCATTTAGTCAAGTTGAACTTAGATTCATTACTAATTCATTATATATGTAAGATCTAGTCACTTAATCCCAAGTTAGCTTAAACTTAGCCAAATTCATCAAAGTTAAACAATCTAATCCATTTTAGTTCATTCAAGTTCATTTAGTCAAGTTGAACTTAGATTCATTACTAATTCATTATACATGTAGGATCTATGTCAACTTGAACTCATCTTAACTTAAACTTAGCTAAATTAATTAACCTTAATCATTTAGTTCAAAATTAAGTCAAAGATAGTTAAACTAACTCAATCTAATTCATTTTAACTCATTCAAGTCTATTTAATCAAGTTGAACTTAAGTTTGTTAACTAAGTTCATTTAAGTTCAATACTAATCATAAGAACAAATAATAAACAAATCTTAAACTTAGCATGAAGGAAATTCAAATAAAATTCATAAAAATACATAACTCATCATTTATATACTTACCAAGATCATTTAGTTTCACTAAGTCATCACAACATCATAAATCAAGCAATGGAAATCATATATACAACATAACTACTTTTAGTTTAATACTTGGAAATTCAATTATTTGTTGAATTTATAAATCTATAAATCATGTTTAATTAAATCAATCTATCAACATAACACATCAAACATCACTTATCTATCTCATTTTAACTCAAAAGATCCATTTACACTTAACAATAACATTTAGAAATCAAAAACAAGTTTTTATTTTGTTTAGGAAAACACAACAGCCGGAAAGAATCAAAATTTAAGCATCGATACGTTTCGAATTTGTAAAAACTCAAAACATTAAAGTTGTAGATCTCTTTTTAAGCTTTTTATAGCAACTTGAATCACCTCAATCGGAGGTTGTATGAAAAAGTTATGGCTAAAATACGAAACAGCTGCGAAACAGGGCACTGAGTAAACGAACACCGGCACTTCAAAGCCGGCGACGTAATTTCAAAGCCGGCAGCGTAAGGCTCAAAGCCGGCAGCGTAAGTCTTAAAGCTGCAGCGTTGGGTATTCTGTTCCCTTCAACACGGCTCAAAGCGGGACGTGAAGCTCTAGGAGCAGGCGTTGAAGACAGAACAGGTTGAAAAACATGTTTTTCACACTTCCTTTTATCAAAACTTCTTCAAATCATTTCCTAAGCTTCCTATATCAATTCTAACATTAAACAAACATAAACAACTCCTAACACTTCAAATCTCTTCCACACTTCAAACTACAATCAAATCATCACAACCCGCAATTCATACTCTTTTCCTCAAATCAACTCATATCAAACTTAACTCAACAAATACAAATATAAACAACACTTCAACTCATTTTCAATATCAATTCATCAATTGAATAAGTAAACAACAAATAAAACAAAGATTACTTGAAATAGAAAACTTATCTTTTTAACATAACAGCAATTTCTTCTTCCTCTTTTGTTTAATATTGATTCCTTCTTCTAGCTTGTTTTTCTTCATCTTGCTTCTCTTCTAGCTTTGATTTATTTCTAGTTGGCTTTGATCTTGAGATTCAAGTTGATTTTGGAGAGGGAAAGAAAGAAGAAGAAGAAAGAAGAAAGAAAGAAAGAAAGAAAGAAAAGAGGAAAAACGAAAAATGAAAGAGAGGAAAGAAGAGGCAGCAAAAGGAAAACAAAGAAAAGGAAAGGATAAATCTAAAATATATAATTTTAGAAATAAGGTAAGGTTTAGAACTATCAGATCAATATCTATAGTTCCAGAAGTATTAAAAGATGATTTCTGAACCAATAGATTATAAATTAAGATCTTAAAATAAGAACTTAATTTATGAATTTAATTTGGATACAAAGATTTTATTTTGAGTTGGGTTTAAGAACTGATATTTTATTCAAGCAAATGAACTCAAATTTGACTGAGAATTTAGGAATTAGTATTTTTGGTCTAAATTGAATGTTTAGGAATTCTCTAAACATTTTTAGAACATGTTTAGGGATTTAAGGAATTTCAAATCTCAAAACCAACTTAATTATTAGCTAATTAAATTAAGCCAACTTGTCTAATTAAGTCCTATAATTCATTTGATTCATTTAATTTATCTAAACTTAATTTCTAATCTAAGTGAAGATTTGGGCTATTTCAATAAACATAAAACATAATCATTGCAACCCTTCTTCAAATGCTTCCGTGATGAAATATGAACAAAAATAGCAGACTTGATTGAAATTCTTTTCCATTGACTCTTTAGCAACAACCCTCCAATAGACGGAGGCTTGATGCACCTTATAGGGATGATGCTTCGTAGGACTTTTGTTTTGAGATGCTAGATTCCACAGCTTCCTTGCAAGATAACGGAATTCAAGATGAATCTTTGACCTTGATCCACAGTTTTCCTTTCTTTCATCTTTAAAGGGATTGATGTGGAAAGGACCTAAGTGAGGTTGTATACTCATAAGGACTAAGTCAAAAAGGGCATAGTTTTCTCATTGAAGGAATGTAGCCTAAAATAAGTGAGAAGTCTTGAGCTAGAGCCATTTAATAGCATACTAGCACTAATATAGTTAACACTTAATATAGTTTCATACCCCTCAGATATTGTCACTTAGAGGAAATTATGTAGGAAGGCTGTAATTAAATGTATAATGCTTCCTGCATGATTCCATCTCAGTACCTTGTCTTTACCTCGAATCTTTTCTAAGATGTGCCAAAATTAGTACGCCCTTGTGGAAATCAAAATTTTACTCAGATTGAGACATAATTACAGCACTTTGTTCAATTCTTGAATGTTTGTTTAATGAAGTATGTCAAATTTCAAGACATTATTAGAAGTATTTTGTTATAGCTAAGGAATACAAGATATAATTATTCATCTCTTCTTTAAATACTTTATTGAATGATTATGAACAAAAATATTGGACTTGATGACTAGTCACTAACTCTTGGACCAACAACCTAGTGAGAGGTAAGACGCATGCATATATATGATGCTCCATATGGTTTTTGTTGTAGTTACATCTTGCCATCTTGGCAATAATGCAATCGACTCTTTGCAATTCCATGTTCCAAAACTATCACTTAAAATGAATATATATTTATATATATAGAGAGAGAGAGAGAGAGAGGAGCACGAGAGATTATCATGGTCTTCATCTATCTCCAATGCCTCTTGAGTAGTAGATTTAAGTACAATCCCTTCCCAATATTACGTAATCTCCATTGTTTACCTTTGACCACAAGAGAAAAGTGGGAAATTGTAAAGAAGGAATGAGACCTAGTGGAGTAAAGTGCCACATGAAAAAGGATAATAATACTTCCATAGGATAGTCCATTATTGCCATGTTTAAATGTAGATCATATCAATATGAATAAATAGAATCAATATTCAACCCATTTGTTGTTTCCAAATTTTTTTAGAGCAAATGCATCAAAATCTTTAGGATTTTATGCATTCTTACTTACTCATTTTGCTATAATAGCAATTCTTTTATAGCTTTAATAGTAATTTCTTTACAATCTCATTTTCTTATGAAAAAGTTATTACGTCATTTAGTTGATTGCAATAGTGACTTCATAAAGATTTCATATTACCAAAAAGAAAAAAAAAATGAATAGTTAGTAATTGTCAAACCTATGAATAACATTTCAATGGTAGAATTAACATTTTTTTCCAAAATATCCCCATTCAAATAAGAAATTAACAATTCAAAACCCTATTACATCTTTATTTCATTGATAAATAATAGTAATTTTGTTATGACCTTATTGATTTAGCAAGTGAATGGAGGTCATTATATTTTCTTTTTTTAGTCCTAAACATTGCTAGATTGCCATCTAACTTGGGGATTAGTAAATGAGTGAAATTTTACAAAACTTAGGATTTAATGAAAAGGTACAAAAGATATGGAGTTCCCGTATATTTTAATTCCACCGACTTTTCTTTTTTTTCCCCCCTTTTTCCGAAAATTGCTGTACTTAAATATATTCTTTTATTTGTTTTTTGAGGATTTATTATTTGATTGTATAACTATTTGCGAATTCACGTGATGACGTAATTGGTAAAATACTAATTAACTTTGACAAGAGACGTTCTTAAATTAATTTCTTTTCTTTTTTTTTTTTTTCATTTTGTACTAATGTTTTGTAATCTTATTGACCTTAGATTCCACAAAGGAGTTATAGAATTTTTCGTAAAGTGGCGTGTTGAAGCCATTGGTGAAAAATCAGGAAATTTTGGGTTGATTATTTAATTATTTTCTAATGTCTAATAGGTTTTTTTTATTATTATTTTATTGATTATGAATTCCATAAAGGACTATATATTATCATTCTAATTCTAAAGTCTCATGTGAAGCTACAACCGAAGAACATTGATGAGATGTGGTTGCTCTTTATGAATATCATGAAATAAATAGGATAAAGGTAAAGTTGAAGAAAAGCTAGCTACGAGCTTTAAATAGGTCATATTGTTGAGAAAGAAGGCACATCCATGCCATGCTATGCCATACTTTAAAGTGGGTCCGGAATTAAATCCAACTATGGGCAGCTTGAATGCACGTCAACGATATTTTCTTTGATAAACAAATTATTTAGAAGTGCTATTCAACTGTCAAAGTGATGTATGTTGGTTGTGCATGTGTCAAATTTAATAGCTATTCCGGCATTCCGGATAAATGTGCTAAAGGCTAGATGGTCATTATCTGTTCAAGGGTCAGTCATTCGAAATAAAGTGGCCAGTAGGTTTAGTTGCTAAATCCCCATATGCATATAGGAGTCTTCAATATAGAAAACTATATTCATACAGGATCAAGTTTTTAGAGAGAAGTGGTAAATAGGTCACGCTAATGGTATGAGATACTACTGTGGACAATTCCAATGGACGGGTTTTCTAACAGTTGATACTAATAGTGAAACTGAAATTGGAGAAATTGAACCTTGGACTCTAAGGATTCACCAATCCATATATTTCTATGAATCATAAACTCCAGGGATCTAAAAATATGGCCTTAGGACATCCATATATGTGTTTGTTGCTTAAATAACGTTAATAAATTAGGGATGCATATTGGGCTTATATGGATTGTCGCACTTTTATTAGTATCAGATCTGTATTGGATTAGTAGCAGTTCGGTATTGGTTCGGTCTGATCAGTTTATGAGTAAAATTATCGATTTTTCATCGGTATCATATTTGTATCGGATCAGTATTATTCGATTTGAAAATAAAGCCAAAATAACATCAAAACAATGATCCAAACAGTCTAAATATTAATTGTTTATTTGATAATGTTTAGAAGTATATGCAATATATAAGGAATGATTGTGTTGCACAAGATACTATTGTACTTTTTTCTCCCGCACCCATGACACATCTTTTTATTAATGAAGATAAAACTGTAACTATCTTGGACATGATTTTTGGCATGGGATTGAAAATGATGCTCCTATGCTAGGTAACTATAGACCATAGGTGTGGATTTGGTTTAGATTTAAGTTGATTATTTTATTTAGATTTATTATAGATATTTTGTACTTCTAAAGACTATAATGGTTGCACTCAACATAATATCCACTATAAAATTTAAATTTATATACATAGTGGGATGGATCCAGTTGCAATAGTTATGATCATGCAACATATATCTTACACTATGCATAGCCTCATAGAGATAAGGTGGAAGTCCACCCAAGAGATGACTAAAGTGAAACGGTAAGAAAGAAGAGTTGGAGATTCTAAGGAGCTCATATGTATTAGTAATAATTAAGTAGAGGAGCTATATAGCATCAATTTCACTGTTCTTGAAAATAGGTAGTGTGTTCTTTGTTTTGAACTCTATTTGATCTTCCATGAAAGTATTCTAGCAGTTTGACGATATTTGTCTTAATTTTTCTCTCCTCAAATGAGAAGAAACTCTAGATATATATAGAACTTGGTTCTCAATGACATCCAGCAAATTGCATTGACACTGATGATCGAAATAAGTCATTCTGTTAATAAATCCTTCCACAAACTATTTGATCCTTGGAAAGCCTCTTTGAAGTCCATGAGTCTTTCTAAGAAAGGTCCAAAGCGAACGAATATATCTAGTCCAATTAGTCTTATTTTAAGTCTATAATGTCAAATAAGTGTTGATCATCCCAAAAAGTCATTATTTAGGACCTACCGCTCAACTTACAGAGTTAGACCTAATTAATTACTGCATTTAAAACTAATAATACAAATTTAGCCCTCTACAATATATTTATATGAATACGAGAGCTCATAAGAAATAAATTTAATTTTTCCAGCCATTGAACGAAGCAATCTCAAACTCCTGATGGCGCTAGGATGCAGCAGTCTTCCACATGCCAAAATGAAATGAAAACGTCTTCCATTCAGTGGTTCTCGTGCCGCTACAATGGAAAGACAATAGTGACCAGAAACTGTCTTTGACCAGCTAGGGGTAACATGTTCCTGCTAGTCGGCATAGCGTAGAACAAAGAGCAGATATTGACTGGGTTGCCCTATTGAGTTTCTCTGAGTATCCTTCCTTATATTAACCGAATTTGGATTATGGTAGCATGTTTGAATATTATATACTCCCACCATGACAATAATAATCAGTGAACCAATCATGTCTTCAATTTCTAGGTGTCGCTATTTTAATATGAAATTTATCTCTTTATCTCACGTATATTTAAGTGTCTAATGTGAGTAAAATCACGCGTGGATTATAGGAGATATTTAATAGTGATGTAAATAGGCAAGCTAAGATAGCAAATACTAAATGAATACTACCTAAGAGTATTAAAGAAAATGGTTGAAAAGGTCATTTGGTCATATGTTGGCTTGGGTACTTGGATTAGGCATTGTGAATGCTATTTGAGCTCACCATTAAGTGTATGATTCGAAGGCGAATTAAGGAAAGGTGGTGGACTTGTAGGATTTAATCTTGAGAAGAGGTCCAAAGATCACGGTATTGCCACTAGCCAAAGTGCAATTCCTAGTAGGCATCTAACATAACTTATAGCTAAAGGATGAAAAGAAGGAATCATGTCACAAATTGAAAAGAGGGGAAGGGAAGAATTGGGATCAATTGTAGGATCTCACAATTAGCATATGGTATACTCAAAGAGAGAACAAAGAGAGTTAGTAGTGATTTCTCAGTTGAAAGTAGCAACTATCAAGTGAACACTAATTAGAAGCTTCTAAGACAAGTGGTTGAAAAAGGCCTATAAGCCGACTTTTAGTTTGACAATTGATGCATTTAAACTAAAATGTTAGATATTAGCTGCATAATGATTTATTATTTTTTCCAAAAAAATTTACTAGTTGTAAGGAATGTATAAGGTTTTTCTTCCTTTAAAGTATGTAAATTTTTTACTTACATATATATATTCTTTTGAAATTGTTTACCCCGAAAGAAAGGAATCCTCCGGAAACTTCTATAATTCCATCAAGTTTTTTATAGAATGGTCTCCTTAGTGATTTAACAGCTTAAATTCATACCCAAGCATGATTTAATCCCTAAATAATTAATATATCACTTACTATATTTATTTTAATAATAAGATCATTAACTAAATGATCTCGTTGATAGACCTTACAAATTCTCACACCCTTCCACTTCATGAAACTTTCATCGTATTTCCTTTCAAGTTTCTCTATGCTAATTCTAAATAAAGTCACAATATATTTTCCTAATGCGATAAAACTGAATCTATATTTATGTTTGTGTAAAGGAAAGTTTAGATTCTTATACGAGTGCATTGTATTCATAAACATAAAAGAAAAAAGATACACTTACCTGGTGAATGCAAGTTTGCCCAGCTTCATTGTCAATGATCTTCATGGCTGTAAACGATAATGTCAAAATGTCACAGTACACCCTCATGTAGAAGTTATCGTTAGAAGATGAGACATCTTACCGTTATGAACTTGTTAATGCAATGAAAAAAATTATGTAATTAGTACGTTAGGAGTGACATCTACCATAGTTTTTTTTTTTTTTTTTTACCAATCAAACAAACAATTCATTCATAAATTACCCATTTTCGGGAATAATATAGGATAGATCAGTTCGACTAGACAAATCACGGGCAGTAGCTTTTAGAGGAGGGATAAGGTGGAGATCCACCAATCACAAAGACACATCCTCCTTCTAAAGGTAGTAGCTATCCAATTAACAACACTATTTGCATTTCTTCTTACAAAAACAAAGGAAACTTTTACATTCTACAAAGATTTTAGGAGAGACTAGGCTTCTTCAAAATACAATAAGGAGGCCTAATGAAGTCCACCGTAGTGTCCATTGAAAGCTCGAATCACTTGCTTGCAGTCAGATTCAAGCGGATGGTTATCCAATAATTCTTCTTAGCTAAATCAATTCCAAGGTTCAAGGTAGCAATTTCACTAGCCTCAGCCGAAGGAAATAAGCCCAGAACTGAAGCTTTTCCTATTAAACGACCTCCATAGTCTTTAACCATTGCAGCAGCCCCTCCCATTTCATTAGGCCCAATCTAAGCTCCATCAGAGTTTATCTGAACCAAGAGGCCCCCATTGCAAGCAGGTTCATAATTGTCACATGTATAGGGTTGCCCACGAGTACCAGCTAATACTGAAGTCTCTTGTACCAAGGGTAAAGAGTGGAAATGATTTACCATATTGTTTTCTGAAACACCATGGTCCATCTCTGCCCCAACTCTCTCCTCCATATGCGTAGTAGTCGAGATTTTGCAAGGTACTTCGACCACTTTAGCTCTTGGATCATCCGATGGAGATGTTTTAAAATCTACATTTTCATCTAGGTAAGCTTTCTCCTTTAATTGAGCAAAAATTCAAACCACAGTATTATTAGGGTTTAGAAATCTGTGATTGAAAATGGCTTCGCACCTCTCCTTCCAAATTCCCCAAGCCACTTCGCCAATTTCTCTTGCTTTCCGATGACATTCCCCCTTCGATAGATTACAATTCCCAGTAGGTTATCCCACCATACAGCAAAGGAAGAGATCTATTGTTTTTCGAACTGTATACCCAAAACCCAACCAAACGCATGAAACCCAGTTGCAACATAAAATGGCATGTTTTGATGAGTCCACTTCATTGCAAAAAGGACGTGCCGGAGTATTGGAAGCTCAACATTGGTGGAGGTTTTGCATAATTGGGATTGCATTTGACATCATGCGCTAGAGGAAATGTCTAATTTTTGGTAAGATTTTGCCATTCCAGATTTGCTTCCAAACATGCTTTGGAATTTGCTTGGATGATGATGGCTTGTTTAGGTTGATACTAATTCTTTACTCATGTAGGAGGTGATACACCGATTCAACAATACACTCGCCTCGCCGGTCAAAGGGCTACACTAATCGATCCTCATCATTCGATCTTGAGATAGACATGCTTTCAATGGCCCTAAGCTCAAAGTCTGAAAGTAAGAGTTGTATACCATTCACTTTCCATTCTGATGAGTTCGTGTCCATGATATCACATACTCTCAATCTTGGCTCAATACTATTGCCTTGAGACAAACATTTATTCTGTAGGAGATGGATCCACCTATCTAAACCGATCATAACCATTTCCCCCTTAGCAACAATCCAGCTTGCATTCCTATAGAGAATATCCTCCCCTTCCATTAAGCTACTCCATCCCCATGACGCTATGCTACCCTTGCCTACCTCCTTAAAGGAACAGTTAGGATAGCAGATTCCTTTAAGGAAACAAACCCATGGAGCTTGTGGATTCTGGTGCACTCTCTAAGCTGATTTAATCAGTAGGCTCAAATTGAAAAGATGCAGATCTCTAAGTCCCATACCGCCGCCTTCCTTAGCTTTAGATAAACAATCTTTACTGACCCAATGAATCCTATCTTCTCCTTGACATTGACCCCACTAGAATTTAGTAATCTGGGAGTTAACTTGATGACACCATTTGAGGGGACACTTGAAAATGCCCATTGAGTAGGTGGATATAGCATAGGCAACTGACTTGATTAATGTTTCACGGCCCACCTCATTTAAAAGCTTTTATTTCCAACCTTGAGTCTTCCTTAGCACTTTCCCCTTAACAAAGTATAAGGCATCACACTTGGACCTACGCCAAAGTGTGGGTAACCCTAACTAAAATCCAAGATCTTCGGTGCTTATTATGCTTAATACTTTTCTCACTTCAGTCTTCCACTCATCAGGAGAATTTTTCCTGAAAAAAAAAAAAAAAAAAACTGATGACTTAGACAAATTGATTGCTTGATCAGAAGCCTTGCAATAGTCTAGTAGAACCTCCTTCATAGATTGCAACCCCTTATGTCCTGCTTCTAGAAAAAACAAAGAATCATCTGCAAACAATAGATGTGTTAGATCAGGACTTGTTGGTTTGACTTTAATGCCTCGAAGAAGTCCTTTACTCGCTGCTTTAGACAAACCTTTCGAGAGGACATCAACAATAAGAATAAATAGATATGCGGATAGGGGATCCCTCCACCTGATACCTCTAGAAGGATTAACGAAACCTACAACCTTTCCGTTAATAGCAATGTTAAAAGATACACTTGTCACGCAAGCCATAACCCACCTAACTAGAGATTGTCCAAAACCATTTTGAGCATAACAGCTTCCAAGAAATCCCACTTAATACGATCATATGCCTTGCTCATGTCCATCTTGATGGCACAAAAATGCTTTTTCTTAGGTTTTATTTTTTTGAAAAATGGAAAATCTCATGTGCTATGATAATATTATCTTGGATCATACAACCCGGAACAAAAGCACTTTGACTTTCCGATATGATCTCATCTAGGAAAATCTTCAATCTATTAGCCAAAATTTTTGAAATAATTTTATAAAGATTATTACAATGACTAATAAGATGGTAATCGGAAACAAAGGAGGGAAGTTAGACTTTAGGAATCAAAATCATGTTAGAGTGATTTAGAGACAAAGTGAAAGTACCTGATACAAAAAAACTTTGGACTGCTGCTATCACTGATGGACCGATAGAATTCAAATAAGATTGATAAAAGATACCTGGAAAGCCATCAGGACCTAGAGCCTTTAGAGCGCCTAGTTGAAACACAGCTTCTTGAATCTCCTCTTTAGATACCGATGCACAAAAACACAAATTCATATCATCCATCACAACAGAATCAATCCAATCTAATCTTTCTCCCCAGTCCCGGTTACCCTCAGATCGAAACAAAAGACGAAAATAATCAGTGAAAGACTGACCAATATCCTTTTCATTCTCAAGGAACACCCCATCACCCTTATTCAATCTTAGGATTTTATTCCGTTACCTTCTGCTCAAGGTGGAGTGGTGGAAGAAAGTGGTGTTCTTATCACCATATAATAGCCAATTAGTACGGGATCTTTGGTGCCAAAACATTTCTTCCTGTCCCCATAGGTCATCTATCTAAGCTTGTATAAGCTCTTCCTCTTCTAGATCAACCTCATTTGGGTCATTTTGTAACTTTCCCAACTTACCCTTCAACTCTTCTATCAATTTGCGGTTGTTGGGAAAGGATTCTCTACTCCACTTTGACAATCTTTTGCTACATTCAACCAAACTTTTCATCATGTCATCTAGATTTCTATTAGTACCCGTTTTCTTCCCACACCCTTGCCACTATATGACCACAATTTGCAGATGTTCTCCATAGATTCTCAAAACGAAACCTCCATTTCCCTTTTTCATCATATAGGGTATTTACAATGATAGCAAATGGTTAGAGCCTATTAAAGGCTCATGCATGACCTGTGTTTTTAGATAAGTGTCCATCCAAGTGGATGGCATCTACTATAGGTTACTCGAAAGTTTTAATGCATGTAGAATGTACAATAAGAATTTTAATTGTATAAGAAGAAATTTATTTGAAGTTTTAGACCTTTATAAGTTATGCAATTGAATCTCAACTTTTCTAAGGAAATTCATTTAGTCTTGAATATTTTTAAAATATGAATGATAAAACATACTTTATATATTAAATTGAAGGAATAATAACACAAATGGTACATTTTATATAATCAAATGGCATCTAAACTTTGCTAAAATATGCAATTAGACACCTAAACTTTAAGATTGATCAATTTGATACTTGAAGTTTTGAAATTGATCAATATAGTACTTGAAAAACTTTAAAATTAATCAATTTAGCACAAATAAGAACTTGACGGGGGTACTATTAGCATACAAAGAAAATTATTTTAGGTATTAAATTGATCAATTTCAAAATTTAGGTATCTAATTGTATATTTTGTCAAAATCAGGTTCCATTCAAAACACCAACCCTATATTACATCAACTAGCTTATACTTCTTAGTTAAAAGAAATTGAATTTGTCCTCGTTTACACCTTCTTTAAGAATCTTTTAGAACAAATTGTACCAATCAAAACGTTTTGACTCAATTAGAATTTACTTACATGTTACAAAGATTTGGGAGTGTTTTCTACTTTTTCCCAAGTTGCACATTTCACCATTAATATGTCAAATAACTGGATGAATTGAATTTAAAGAATTGGAAGGAGAAATTCAAAGGCTAAAAATGTACTCTTATTCTTATTAAAAGAAAAAAGAAAAAGCATATAAGATGGGTGAAATAGATTTGGAAAAAAAAAATTATTGTAACCCATAAAAAATTTTCTCATCATAGAAGAGAATGGGAGGGAAAATCAAGTATATAGATATTTTATAAATAAAAAAGATAGATAAATTTAAATGTTCCTTCTTATACTTTGATGAATTAAGAAATATATAATTGATTTTCTTTTTATATCTTTTCTTCCCATTTCCTTTTCTTTTAAATTTTTTTTTTTTTCATAATGTCTTTTCATTCTAGTTCTTTCATTTTCATTTGTCTTCTTTGCTATTTAATTTCTTGTTTATAAACAAAATGTAAGAGCAATGAGGTACTCATAACAAAATTCACAAGGTTAATGGACCAATGAAACTTTTAAGTAAAATTAAAATAATCCTAAGTACTTTTAGCAATTGGTTTGCTAAATCTTAGAAATCGATTATCTCTATTCTCCATTTATGTTATCTCCTTTTTCATTAATTTACTCTTTTAGAATGATGTTGTATATGATTAATGGCTATAAATTGGGGCTGCAAACAAGTTAGCCTGCTCGTGAGCTACTCAATCTCAGCTTGGCTTGAGGTTAAATAATAAACGAGCCAAGCTTGAGCTTAAGATAAAACTTGTTTATTTAAATGAGCCAAGCTTAAACTTTAATACATGCTCACGAGTTGATTCGTGAACAAATTCATTTAGGCTCATGAGTAAGCTAATTAATAGGCTCGTGAACAAATTCGTTATTAGATTTGTGATATATTAATATATAATTAAAACGACAAAAATTAATTTCTATTTAATATATATTTGGCGACTTTTATAGATCGTTTTTAAGTTTGAAAAAAAAATGGAAAACGAATTATCTAAACGAGTTGAACTTGAGTTTAGATTCCAAGTTCGATAAAAGCTCAACTTAGTTCAAGCTTGAGCTCAATAATTTTTAAATTAGTTGAGTCTAAGCCTTCAGAGACTGAATCAGCTCATTTGCAATCCTAATTGAAATTATAAGTAAAAAGGATGACTTACAGTAATGTTATAAGATATTTAATCAAAATCCCTAAATCTTTGTTTAGACCAATTAGTTCTACAAACCATACGAATTGGACTGGGTTCCTGAACTAAACGGAAGTCATAAACTAAGTAAGAACTAATGGCATGTTTGGTACGTAAGTGTCACGCCCCGAAGGGTACCCTAAATGTGGCAGTCCACCGTACACAATATTAAAGCCTAAGAATGACCACCTCAGTCACGCGAAGGCTTCCATACTATGTATAAGGCGACAGGCGTCCAACACATGGAGAAGACTCATTGGAGTAATACATTTTACGTTGATATAACTTGAGTAACAATATAAAGGAATTTCAATTTACTATACTCCAAATACAAAACATTGCACTTCCATTACAGTTCATCAAAAGATTTCACTACATAAAACTATTACAAGACAAATAATAAAACCTAGCTAATAACTTCAAGCATTCTCATTTCTTGCCGGAATCCCAAAGTAATTATCGGCTTCAACCATCACGGTCCCCACTTAGCATTCTCGAGATAACCTGTTTAATCAAACATCTATTGGGGTATAAGCTACACTAGCTTAGTGAATAAGAACTTCCAGGATTGCATTTATAACACATCATACAATCAAGTGATTAGTTAGACAAGTGATATGCATCAAACACGTGAATTCAACAAACATATGACCTGTCGGAAATCATATGTGGATGGACTTGCACTCTCCATCCTGGGTTAGCAGATTAACGAATCTCACGGTACGAATCGAGACCGTTTCAGCTTACGGATAACTATAAACTATAAAATCGTTTAAGGTACAACAATAAACCAACAAATGATAATGCTTCATCCCCATCGTGATATGAATGAGTTCAATTTCATCTTCAATTCCGAATAATCAATTATACCAATTCTTTTAAGTGATCAATCAATAACCGCAGACAATCAATTCTAATTCATCTATACAAGCAATAGTTAATCACTCGGCTTCGATATTTTTATATTCATTCCTCATAACAACAACAAGCATACATAGTCCCCATTCGTCCCTATCATACATCCATTTTATCTTTACCAAATATATAATGCAACTATTATTACAATCACATACAATAAATGAAATCGGAAGTAATACTCACTCGGCCATTGGATCACTGGTCTCTTAGTACAATTAGTCTGGTGGTAAGGAATCCTCGAATTTGGGATCACCTAAAAAGGAAGAAATACTCTAATAAGTATTTCAACTTAAACTAACCCAAACGATCTTATACGGACTATCAAATTCGTAATTCTCGCCTAAGCGGGAATTCCAACTTAAAACGACCATAACTTGGTCATTTTAACTCGGAATTTTGAAAATTATATATCGATTTCTATCTACTTCGAAAGATCTATCTAATTCTAATATTATATTTAATTTTTGAAAACTTTGAAGCTGTGAAAAGGTCGGATCAGATTAGGAAAGTAGCAATTTCAATTTCCGAAAAATAGTTTTGTACATGTTTATAATGTTCATACTATATAGATTAGCTATACATGCAATGTGAATGATTTCCTAACATGAATGACATGAGATGAGCTTAATGTATGCATGATCTTGATGATTTTTTCTAAAAGAAAATTTTGTAACTTTTATTTTGCAAGACCATAATAACAACTACTTATGAAAAATCTAGTTTTCTAACTTTGATCATTTCCATTTGTTTTGGATTTATTACTTAAGAAAATATAATTATTTTTGCTAAAATTGAGTCTTCATTATATCTATTACTTATGACCTTCATTTTTACATAAAAATTTCTATTTCACACTTGGTAAACATGTTTTCAAGTAGGGTGGATTCCAAAATCCGAATTTTATAAAAATTAGTTTTTGAGTGATTCCTTTAAGTAAAAGTCATTTGATACTTAGAAAATTAAGGCTCTACCATGCGTACCCACTAAGGACTTCATTTCTTTGATAAAACTTCTAATTTGAGTTTGGAAAATATGGGTTTTCATGCCATTATTCCATTATTAAGAATTTCTTAAAATGACAACAACTCAAATTTTTCCTACCTCATTTCTATTCCTTGTTCTATATATTTTTCTTAGCAAATCCTATCTTAATTTAGCAAAATCATTACTTGATGATACCTATGACCTAAACTCCTCATTTTTCATGTAAAACACAAGTTTTGGAGTTGATAAATGAGTTTTTAAGGCATGGTTTTGAAATCATCCGAATTTACAAGTTTTGGATAAACTCAATTTTCATACTTTATTTCTACAATGCATCATGCATATATGTATTACCTACAAGCTATTGTTATGAAGGTTATGAGATGATCTACCTATATGTATACATAATACCAAGAATTCTTTTTGAAAACTTTACTTTGCAAAACTTTGAATTATACTAGACTTAAGAAAAATAGTTTTTCTTCTTGTAAAATCATTTTTTTTATCAAAATTCAACCTTGATGATCTATATAACCATCACCTTCATTATTTCAAAAAAACCTTCATTTTGGGGTTAGAAAATAGGTGTTTAAATAGGTGGTTTGCCTAAGTACGAATTTTACAAAATTTTAAAGAATGAAAACATTGTTTAACCTATTCTTGGAAACCATTTGTTATTCTAAGATTATATTTTGATAAACTTCTTTTATCCTTATCAAAACTTGGTCTTTGTTATATATATTCCCTAGGACTTCCATTTTCCTATCAAAATTATCATTTTGGCATTTGGAAATAGGTGTTTAAATTGTGGCTATTTTCAAATCCGAATTTTGAGAAATTCATTTGAGCTTGTTTTCTTTGTAAAACTCATTTAGTCTTTCAAAAACCATTTCCTAATCAAACCTATACCCTTAAGGCTTCCATTTCTTTAATAAAAGTCTTGTTTTGAAGTTGAAAAATGGGTTTTCAAAATTGGTCTTGGTTGGATCCGAATTTACAAAATTTATTTTTGGACATATCTTTTGATAAAATCTATCTAAACTTATGAAAATCCATTCCTTACATATCCTATCTAAGAGCCTTCCATATCTTGAATAAAAACTTCATTTTTGAGTTGGAAAACATGTTTTTAAAATATGCCTTGGCCAAAATCCGAAAATAAGATTTTTATTTTGAAAATAACTTTTGAAAATCACCTTTGATTCTTGTAAAAAGAAGTCTTGATGATATACATATATTAAGCCTTCATTATTTCAAGTAAAAACTTCATTTTGACACTTGGAAAGTGGTTTTTAAATAGGGGTCTTGCCAAAATACGAATTTCAATTTTTGTTTAAGTTCAAAACCAAGATCTATACTTAATATGAACATAAATCTAAAAGAAACCCATGGTAGTAAACTATAAACTCATAGATCTAAACTTTACTCATCAAAATCACTCATTTATGTTATCTATACCCTAAGCCCTTCATTTTAAATGAAAAATACACATTTTGAAGTTGAAAAATAACTTTTCTAAATATGGTTCATTTTTCATCCGAATTTTCAAAAATGATTTTTGTTGAAAATAAAATAGATCTTGAGTTTTCTAAAAACATTCTAGTATATCATGCTAAATTTCAGTTGTTTTTTTTACTAAGTTATCCATGAACATAAAACAAAGTCTAATGCATTTTATGAACTCAAAACACTAGATCTAGTTTACTATACTAGTTTTGAAGATGCATGAACACATGTGAATGAGGAATATATGCATAAATCATAAGCAATAACAAAAATAATAACTAAATAACAAGATCTAGGCATAAACAAAAATCAAAGCTACAAAAAGTTAGATCTACAAAATATAACTACTTTAAACAAGAAAATAAGAATGATACAAGAGAAAAATCATAGAGAAATGGAGTGTTTCACTTTGGCATCATCATCCTTAGCTTTTAAGCTAATGGAATGTCATTTGATGCATGAAACTCTCACTATACTTTACCTATATCACCTATGGAAGCTTTGGACAAGAGTTTTATTCAAGATTCTTGAAGAAATATGTGTAGAAGCTTATAGAAGAAGAAGGGGCAGCTTGTGTTCTTGAAGAAACAAGAACAAAATGAAGAAGAAAAAGAGAGAGAAAAAGCTAAGGAATGAAAGAGGGTAAAGGAGTAAATGAAAGAGAGAGAGAAAATGAGTGTATTAATGAATGAAAAAGAAAAAAAATAAAACAAGGCAGCAAGGGTGGGGCTGCTCGTGAATTAGAGAGAGAGGAGAGAGAGGGTTTGTTTGAAATTTGACTTAAAATTGAATTGTATAATTAATGTGTAATGTATTTAAGAAGGATTGAAATATATTTTTTTTAGTCAAAATAGGAGTAATTAAAGGACAATGGCAGCCATAAAGAAGGAAAAATCTGCCATGAAGTGTAATGAAGTGTAAAAGATTGAAGTGAAAAGAAGTGTATGTGTAAGGTGTACTTGAAAGTATGGGTTGTAAGAGTACTTTCTTAATAAAATAAAAAAAATTAGAAAATTTATTCCAAATATTTGTAGCAGATTTTTCATAATTAAAATTAAATAATTATTTGAATTATTTTAGTATTTTAACAAATATGTTACCGGTATGATCAAAATACGCGAATATGGGTTATAAATGATATTTTTATAACCCGAAAAATTCTAAAAATTATTTTATGAAAATAAAAATATTTTTAAAATATTTTTCAATTATTAAATTAATTTATTTTATTTTTAGTATGGGTCTTAAACAGAATCTGATCCCGTAAAAGCCCGAACTAACTATATTTTAGAAAAACAAAATTTTCTATAATATATAAAATATTTATCTAAAAATATAAGGCTTTATAAGAATAATAAAATTGTGTAATGAAATAAAAGTGAATAGTCAAAAGACTAATTAATTACCGGTAGTAATGAAAATACGATAAAAAGGTTATAACTGTAACTTTTATAACCCGAAAAATTATATAACTGATATATTTGGAAATCTTATGAAATTACGAGTCTAACGGTACTAATGGTATATTTTTGATATCTCGAGCCCCGGACACGCTTTTCGAAGTCTGTATCCGAACGGGTTCGAAATAGGTCAAAAATTTACCAATTAATATTTTTAAACAACTTATATTACTACGAGCTATTCTACATATTTAAACTACACCTCGGCCTCTAGGGTTAAGGGCGCTAGATTGCCGGACTTGCTATTGTATTCCGGTTAGGGTTTCCGGTGATTTTCCGGTTTAGATCTTTGCCAATTTGGAAACTGATATTTTATGTTTATACAACATATTTGATTTGAGAAATTTATCTTAAATTTTATTTTTGTAAGTATTTAATATCTTTTAACGTTTTCGGAATTCTTGAATTGGGTTTCATTTCGAAAGTTAATCGTTATTTACTTTTTAATAATTTGTTTTGGGTTCTATATTACCCGATTTTATAAGTCGGAGTTACGTATGGAATTTGTCGTACGTAGTGGTTTTGGAATTGAAGTATGTGAGTTCTTATTTTGTTTTTAAGGATTCTCATTTTCTCAAGATTGAGAAATTTCTGATTCGTTCGTGATTTAGGACTAGTCAAATTCGGTTTTAATTTGGAGTGATTTTTAGGGTTTATTTTCGAAGTTTATCTTGAAATTATTTACTGAAATTTTCTGGGGCTTACAGTAGGAATGGGCCGGAATGGAATCATGGTTCCAGCTTTCATTCCCTTTTTTAGTGTTTGGAAGCATTTTTAAAACCCGGATTCGCGATTTGTTGAAATCGACGATTTTGTCTTTGAAGGGGAATTCGATTCCACTTTTGAGAAGGTGTAATCGCGATTCTATTCCACTTCTATTAATTATATGAATATAATTATCTTTTCATCCTATCATGTATTAATATTTTGCATTTATTACTAAAGGCATTCTTGACAATTACACTTTTAGCCATTATATTCCATGTAATCTTCTAAACATAGGAATGAATTTGTCATTTCTAAACTCATTCCATGTCAATCAATTTCATTCCAATCCAATCCATTCCACTCTAAATTATTCTTGCGTACCAAATATGTCATAATAGCATTTAAAGACTCTATCAAGTCATACTAATGGTTTTCGATGGTTGTATAATAATACGGACATTGCAAAGTTTACGGGTGCCATTAAAATTCATTCCAATTTGCTTAGAAACTCAATTAACTCATTCGAGAAATTCACTAATTCGGCGACCAAAATCGGATTGGCCCAAACAAAAAGTTGGAGACCAAATTTGATTTTACCTAGCTGGCTGGGTGGGTCCTATTGGTAGTTTTTATTCAATATACAGAAAAATCAATTCACTATACCTAAGATTCTTCAAGAGACATTTTTAAAATAGCATAAGTTCCATAAATGTCTCAATCATGTGAAGAATCCGACAAAAGAAAGTAAAAAAAATTACATATCAAGGACAACTTTTCATGGTGATTAAATTAATGTAAACAAGCCTTATTCGTACGGTACTTCAGGCTTAAATAAAACAGATCTCCAAAATTTAGAACCAACTAAAAGTATAAATATATATATATATATATATATAAAAGGCAAAACTAGATTTCAGGCTCATAATATAAATAAAATAGGAATATCCATGATTCGATTTGATTTGATTCAGGGGTAATCAAACCAAACCAAACTACATGCAAAACAGTTTAATTCAAATTCTTAATGAATCGAATCGCTTCACATGTGGTTCGATGCAGTTCCAACCGCCTTTAAAAAATTTAATTCTAATAAATAATATTAATAGTTATTTAAGTTCGCAAAGGAAAAAAAATATGTTTAGATTGAGAAACGTTGCACAACAATTAAAGTCATTTATCATTATATCAGGTCATATATTTAAAATTTTTAAATACATATATTATCCCATTTTAAAAATATTTTTCAATGCAAATTTAAAATAACATACATTTTCAATAAATCTATAATGCTAACCAAAAAAATTATTCTTTTGCACTAATTCCATATTTACTTATAATATTCATTTTTTATAACGTATTTAAATTTCTATTGTACTAATTAATTTAAAGTTTTAAATTACTCAATATTGTTGGTTGTAGATGTTGTAACCTAGTATAAAACTTGCTCCTGTAAATGTACTTCATGATAAGAATTTTATATTTTGTTGAATTAATCTTGGAGCAATACAAGTCTTGATATGTAATGCTCAAGAGTTATAAATAAATAAAATACTTCTTATTTATTTTTTGTGGCTTTTAATGTGAAGCGGTTTAGATCGGGTTCAAACAGTTTGGTTCGATTCAATCTCTCGAACTGAACCGTAACCGTTTAGCTTTTTTTAAATCAAATCAAAATATAAAAAATCATATTTTATGATTTGGTTCAATTTAACAAACAACTCTAAAATAACATGCGGATCACATGCACATTCTATAAAACTGCTTTAGTGGTGTGCTTTAGTGGTACCTTCTTGCGAAATTTAGTATATACATATACACACACATAGTAGGATGTCTTCGTAAATGTGGGAGGAGAAGTGATCCTTACTCAGTTATTGAAAGTCTTCTCATGGCTAATTGAGCAGCTTCGGTTTCTGCTTTCCTGCAATAAAGGTTATGTCACAATACACATTAATTTAGAAAATTCTTGGTTAAAAATAAGGTTTCCTGCAGTCATAAATTTGTTATTGCAATGAAAAATAAATAATCAAATAAATAAATATAAATAAAATACATTTAACTATTTTTCATATGAAGAGTGAATTTATTATTTTTCACAATATTAAATGAATTATTATGAACAACACAAATAGTAAATATGAAAAAATGATATGTCATTGCATTTAATTAGACTTCTAACTTAAGATTTTTGTGTCTTAACAATGTGGGACTTATTTTTTGTCTTTGTGAGAAACGTTTTGTATCTTGAGTATTTTTTAGTCTCACATTACTAATTTTAAAAGTAAAAGTGGAAGTGTTTATGTATAAATAAAGGTTAAGTTATGCCAAAAGATGTCAATATTTAAGGGTAAGTTTACTTGAGGTATCAACGTTTGGAGTGCTTAAAAAGAGATATCAATATTTGATCAACTAATTCATGTAAGGTATTGCTAATGGTTTATGCCTGATGGTGTTAATGGAGTACCGTTAAGTGACACATGTTAGCAACAGGAAATTTTCTATCACTTCTTATTTATTTTAAGACCCACCCCGATGAGGAAAAATTACACAAAAACAAAAGAAAAAAGGTGAAGACCTAAAAAAGCATGATTGGCTAAACAAAACACCTTATCATCCTCAAGTTTACTCACGATTCGAAAACCAGTTGAGACCAAACTCAATTCATTAATCCCAAGCCACACCTCTACTACTCATCGTATCAAGGCCTCCACATCGAGGCGACCCATTGCCATTCATCGTCTCCTTCACTTGACATAATCTCATCTGACGTCGTGCCACTGCTCGAAATTCATGGCATCTAGTGAAACTAGGAGCTTTGAACCCATTCCCTTTGTCATCGACTATTGAGGTTTAGCTATGCAAAACCATCAAAGCAAACCCCTCAAGAAAATCACTTTCACTTTTGATGCTTAATAAGGCGAATAGATCTAGTACCAATGTAGCCCCTTGCCTTTTTCTTCATTTTGGGTTTTTAGGTTTTCTTCATGCAAGTGTAAGCCTTCTAACAGCATCCCTAACATGTTGCTTCCCATCGCAGAGGCATTCAACAGTAGTTAGAACAAGCGTGTTGAAATGTAACTTCAAGTGGTTACTGAAGAGTAGACGTCGTCACGTTTGATTCGGGTCTAGAATCGGACCCGAATAGCCAGTTCTCGGATCCAAAAATGATGGAACCGGAATCAGACTTGTGGGAGTCAGTTTGGTTCCCGGTTCTTAGGAACAACTGGTTCCTACGGTTCAGTTTCGGTTATACAAGAATTGAGAACCATGAAATAAAAAAATTAAAAAAAAACAATTAAATAATTTACTCAATTTAACTAAGAAAAAATGCAAAATAAATTTTTAACTTGAAATAATATTGAGCCTAATAATAATTGTTCATAGCATTAGTTAAATTTTTTTTTTATAATTATGCATTTATTTATATGCTATCACTTGCACTTTTTTAGTTATTATATTAGTAATATGACACTATAAAATATTCATGATACAAATCATTCTCAACAACAAAAAATAAATTACACATTGTTAAGAAAGAAAGTCTACTTTGGTTAGAAGTCTATATAAATTTAACAATATATTTTCAAATGTATTTATTACTTGTGTTGTTAATAATACATATTAAATATTGCGAATAGGAAATAAATTTTTTATTATTTATGTGAAAGTAGTTTTAAATATTTGTTTTATAATTATATTTTTTTTATAATTTCTTTTCTCTTTCTTTAAAAATAATTTTTATGGTATAAAAACCGTTGGTTCCAAAACCTCCAGGTCATGTGGTTTTAGAGATGGAACCGTAAGGACTTGCTAGAACCGACGAGTCTTTTACCGGTTCAGACCTGTCATTCCCGGTCGGTTTTCGATTTAAGAAATCCTAAAGAGCACCCTATAAAACCCTAAAACTATTATCTTTTAAGAAATCTAAGCAGTAATCGATGAGTGAAGTGATTTTGAAAGAAGAATGACTCTTTTTAGAAGCTTCTAGAAGCTCCTAGAGCCTCTCCACTCTAGCCATGCGCTCTTTCATGTCTTTGGGTCTTGCAAGCTCTAAGGCTTCCTCCATGTGGTCATGGCGATGGTGGTTGGGGACTAGGGTTTTTTGGACCCAAAGAAGATGGATGGGACTAGATCTAATGAGATTGTGAGGAGATGAATTGGAAATTGAATCTCAAATGCAAAATGCAAATGGATGGACAAATCTTCACCATTTTGTTTTTTTTTTTTCTGTTGAACTTTTCCTCTTTGGGTTGGGTCTTGAAAAAAATAAAAAAGTGATGAAAAATGTTCTTTGTTGACATGTGACACCTAACAACATCAAGTACAAAGAGTTAGCAATACCTTAAATAAATCACTTGATCACATCCTTTTGACCACTTCAAATGTTAACACCTTAAATAAACATACCTCCAAACATTGATACTTTCTGACGTAATTTACTCTATAAATAAATTCATATCTTCAACTATACTTCCACCAAATGAGCCAAAGACTATTATTTTTTACCCAATTTGTCTTTATTTTTTAATATATCTTTATTTTTCCTTTAAATTTCAATTTTATCTGTTAAAAGATTATTTTTATAATTTTATTCTAAACTTTTTTCTTATATATATATTATATATATATATATTGACCAGTTCAGTCAAGCACTCTGAATAGATTTGTGACCAGCGGATCCAGCCCGATTCGGCTTGTTGCCCATGTCTTGATACATTGGATAAGTGTTATGGGACCATTAAGAGAATCCAAAATTTTGGTGGTTTGTTAGATAAAATACACATTTGGTCCTTTGTACTTCTGGCGATGAGCGATATGTTAGGTCTCTAAGCTCAACACAGTCATAAACTAGGCATTAATTGGTTGAATTTATAAACTAAGTCATGTCTGGCATGATATTATTGTTTTATTCAAAGTTTATGGTAATTGACATTGAATTTTATTCCTAGTTGAAAAGTTTAGATATTTAGAATTTAATTAGCATATACATCAAACTCCCGGACCAATTTGTTATATTAATGAAATTACGTGACCGGTGTGTCTTAAACAAAAGTTAAGAGTTTATTTAGCGAGAGAAGGATTCAAGGAATAAATAAAAATTAAAGAAAATGTTAAGTTTAGTAAATGAACTTTAAGAATAAGAATGAGTGCAAAAAGATGAAAATGAGTAAACAATTTTCACTTTGAAACTTTTATATTTCTTCTTACTAAAATTGGAGTGAAGTGATGGAAATGGAAAGAGAATTGTAAACCGTCCTTTAAAATAGTTTTCATTAACATAAAATTAATAGCGTTAATTCTACGAAAATTAACTCTATTTTTTTTCTCATTTCCTTTCAGTAAATGCAACCAAATAATAAAAACAAAAATTCTGTGTATCTCTTAGGGTAAAATGCAAAAACACTTCTTAAACTTTAGCATGGCGCCGATTGATCTCCTACACTTTAAAAGCGTGACTTTTAATCCCTAAAACTATAAATAATTAGCAAATAAATCCATTTTGTAATTATCTATCAAAAAAGCATAAAAATTTATTGTTTCATGTGTACATTTTACACAGATTTTGTACGAAATTTATACGGACATGTACAGATAACAAAAAAAAAAAAAAGATGGATTGGACTTGTTTGCTAATTGCTTATAGTTATAGAGGTCAAAAGTCATACTTTCAAAGTTTATGTGACCAATCCGTGCCACCTTTAAAGTTTATGGAAGTGTTTTTGCATATTCCCTATCTTTTATTTTCCATCATACAATCCTAAATACAAGATAAAAAAAATTACGTTTCTTTTCATTTTGACTAGTACTCGTGTATACATAAAATTTTACGAGTAATAATTAGAAAACAGCATAGGTTATATCAGTGTGTCCTAATGATAAATAGTATCGACAAAATAAAAGGAAAAAGAAAAATCCATTGGTCATGGGCACTTGCCATTAAAACATTGCATAATTGTATGAATTTGATGCCAAACTTCATTTAAATGATACTATATAGGTACAAGAAAAATAAATCCAAACAAATTGGAACCAATAATAACAGCACACACACATAAACACACAATCGAATGAAAAAAGATAATGAAAAACTAGATTTTTTACTTGAATTATAAACAAATAAGAGTTAATTTAAATTGTTTGATTTTTATCTGTATCTTATAAATATCTGATTTACATCTATATCATATTTGTTTTATTTATTTATGAATAAAAATATATATTTTTATTTATATTTGTTTACTGATAAACAACTTGTTTAAAACAATAAAAAAAAAAATGTCAAAACCACTGGAGTAAGACTAACCAAACATACCCAAATTGTTTATAAATGAAATGCAAATCTAATTGTTCTTTCCAAGAGTCTCGAAAATGGAACCATCTCAGAGTACATGTACAAGTTAGATCTAAATTCGTAAAAAATCACGTTTAAAGGTGGAAGAAAAAAATGTATGGTTAAGTTGCAAGAACTACTTGATTGGACATAAATAACAAAAAAAAAAAAAAAGTTTCTAGTAGTAGTTCTATTCTTCCATCAAATAGGGTGTTTGGTTTATCCTTCTTTTTGCAAAAGTTATATAAATAATATTACTATATAATTATTCAAATCTATAAAAAAATTATTTAAAGATATTCACTAGTATTATGAAAACAAAAGAAAGAAATACAAGGACAAAATAGATTTTTGCAATTTCCCGAAAGATCTATAGAAATAAGAGAAAAAATGCTTACCCTATCAATTCCACAATGATACCGATGTGCGCTTGAATTGATTTGACTCTCGCAGGCCGCAACTCTCAACACAAACCAAGAATTTCAAACTATAAGATGCCATGATCTATCCTCTGCCAAAAGATTTTGAGAAATAAAACACAGTCCAAATAAAATTCAAATTGCGAATTTGAAAATCTCAGTGTTTAAAGAACCAAATAGACAGTCATTGGTGATGGTATATATCACATACAAAGGAAGGGAGAAAAAATGTATATGGCATGACATTAATTTTTTTTAAATACTTTCTTAGTTTTAATTAAATGTATGGCATCCCGAAGCCATGATTAGGAAGTTCCATAAAGGAAAAAAATCTGAGGTTTTTCTAGGAATGATTAGAGGAATAAACTAACAAAATCGGTCTACAAATTATTTAAATTTATCTCAATTGATTTTAATTCAATAATGATTAAGTTGAAATCAAATTATTCGACTAATTTATCAAGTTAAATTCGAACTTGATAATGTTTAAATTAATTAACCCACGTAAACTTAATTAAACGCGAATAAAGTATGTATGTTAATTGACCTCAGGGTCAAGTTGAGTCTAAATTTAATATTACTTTTAATCAGCAGAAAATATTTCAGTTCGAATTTTTTTTCTCCTCCACGAATTGGAGAGAATGGATGGAAACTTATAAATTGCCCTCTAAAACAATTTTCATCAAAACAAAATAAGGCTGATTCTATAAAAATTAATTCCATTTTTTTTTTTTTTACTCTTTTCGTTTTTGTAGATGCAACCAAACAATTAAAAAGGAAAAAAAAATCTTTATATATTTTTCTAATTTTCTTTATTGTATACCCAAATCAAGATAAAAATTATATTTCTTTCCATTCCTATTCGTATTTTTTCCTTTGGATAATTTATATCCTTCTTTTCTCAAAAAAAAAAAAAAAAAAAAAAAAATTCCCAACACAGAGTTTAAAGACCAGATTAGAGTTTGCCTTAAAGAGGTGGAACTGCTTTTAGTATATTTACATTTCCAGATGATAGATAGGGAAACCAGCTCATGTATACCTAAGATTCTACGAGCAACAATTAGAAAAACACATAGGTTATATCAATATAAGTTTCCTAATGATGAATAGTAAATCTAAATAAATCTGAAAAAACTTGAATGGAACTTTAGAGGAACAAGAAAAAATAAATCTAAATATATTGGATTTTATGAAAAAAAAAATAAAGTAATACAACAACTAAATAGATTTTTAAAAATTTTCCATATTAAGATGTAGAGAAATAAAGAGAAAGAACCTTTCGATATGTGCTTCAATTCATTTGATTCGAGGAACCCACAACTCTCAACGCAAATAATCCAAACATTTTAAAGCTATAAGAAGACCAAGACCTATCCCATACAAAACGATTTTGAGAAGAAAAACACAAAGTCCAAGTAACGTTCAAGTTGTGAATATGAAAATCTGAATAGTTTAAGGATCATATTGAATAGGCTGTCACTAAAATTCGACTAGATCATAAGCTCTCTTGAAAAGAAGAAAATTTTTAGAGAAAATCTAATAAGATATATTTATCAGGACTGTTTTGAATAGTATATTATTATTATGTATATATATATTATATATATGCATGGCATTAATTTTTTTTAAAGGTATCGTCCCGTAAGTGAGAAGCTCCATGAAGGGAAAAATCTACGTTTCCTTAGGTATGATGGGAAAAATTTTTATTACAACTTTTCTTTTAGATGTCATTATATTTGTGAGCCTTCCATGTATAAGGTACAAATACATAATGCAAGTGATAAATGATATGCTATTTTTCGATTCTTTTGTGAACTAGGACAATCATCTTCGATATAACCTCAATAATCACTACTAGAACAACACATATTTTATTTGGCCACAAAAAAAAAAAAAAAAAAGAAAAGGAAAGGAAAATACACACATATTATCATATGGTATGTTTATTTTATTGTATTCTGATAATTTTAACATCATATTTTTATCATTTTATCAAGAAACAGATACTAATCAAAAACTCACAATTATAATCATAAATAGACCATACAGATACATATAGATATGCTATAAATAAGCTACAAATGCAGATTTAATATCGTTACGATATAAATAAAAATTAGACAATCCAAACAGTTCATTCTGAGAGTTTTACTCACGAAGTTCAACATTGTTATTTGCCAATCACTTTTTACTTGTTAAAGCTAATACCTCTATTTTTTTTTATGAGACAAATACTATAAAGTTTAATCTCTTGAAAATCTGGCAAACCTTTAAAATAAATCAATTATATATACTATCTTCAATTGAACAGGTAATTGCATGATATTTTGATAACGAGCCATTGTAGACCTTACCGTCCGGACGCTGCAAGCTTCCGAAAGCCATTTAAATTAATTCTTGTCGAGAGCAAAAGTTTTGAATTTCTGTCACTACCGGTCGAATGGTAATGCTTAGCATCCGACTAGTATGTATTTTTCCTGCAGGTCTTCAAGTATAGTCTGGATGCTATTGAGGCCGCTTCATACTGTTCGAACAATACAGGCATACTGTTCAGATGGTAGTTCCTAGAAAAATAGTCACTACAACATTAATTGCACAAGAAATTTATTGGTCTAAGATATAACAAGCAAGTCAAATGAGAAGCCTATTTATACATGATTTCTGTGAGATGAAGATTAATTGTTGAGCTTAGAAATTGATGTCAAAAGTCTTATATTGTCTCATATAGTCTTGTACTCTCTCATATAATGGTATTTGTCCTTTGTTCACAAAATTGCTTTAAAATTGAGAGTGACAAAAGTGAGTAATACTCTTGAGTGTTATTTGCAATATTGTAAAAGGGTATTACTCAAGTGAGTTTGTCTAAGTATTATTGATAGGGTGTAGCTCATTTAAGCATTTATCATATTATCATTAATAAAGAGTGTAAAGACCTCTTTGGAGGCATTGATGTGATCCTGGAGATTAGGAAGCGGGCTAAACTCCATGTTAAAATCCCGAGCTTGTTTTTCTCAACCTTATTCTCTTTATTTGTTACATCATGTATTGTTAATTTGATTGATTGAGTTTGGTAAGATATTTCTTAATCCTTGTTTTTGAAAAAAAAAAATTCATGAATACTCAATTCATCTCCCCTCTTGAGTATTTTATCTAGTGTAGTAGGAGTTTTTCAATTGATATCAGAGCAAGATCTTTATTTTCTTGTGCTTAATCGCATTTAGAGTAAAGATCATGACATCTAGTGTACTAGGATTTTTGGAAGGACAAGCTATTAATAGGCTACCACTTCTAAATGGGGGAAACTATCCCCATTGGAAGTGTAGAATGAAAATCTTCTTGAAAGCTCAATATAGATTGATTTGGAATGTAATTGAAGATGGTCCATTTAAGGTTGAATGAAAAGAAGAAAGAGACTATAATGATGAAGATTAGAAAAGACTAGATTTAAATGAGATAGCTATGAATATATTATATTGTGGATTGATTGAAAGTGATTTTAATAGAATTTGTACATGTAAGTCTGCAAAAGAAATATGGGATGAGTTAGAGAAAACCTATGAAGGAACATCTAGAGTAAGAGATACTAAAATAAGTCTTCTTTGTGGTCAATTCGAAAATTTTAAGATGCAACCAAATGATACCATAGATGAAATTCATAATAGGTTCATAAATATTATAAATCCCTTGAGTGTGCTTAGAAAGAACTCACTAATGTAGAAATCAATTTCAAACTTCTTAGATCTTTACCAAGGGATTGGGAAGCCAAGAGTACAGCCATTGAGGAGGCAAGAGATTTAATTATAATGAGTAAATAGAGTTTCTTAGCACCCAAGACTCACAAACTAATCAAGAAGAAAGGAGAGAAGTCAAGTAAGAAAACTATTGCTTTAAAAGCCATAAGCAATGACTCAAGTGATGATGAGGATGATGATGAAGAGGAGCTTGCATTCATGGCTAAAAAGTTTAGAAAATTCATGAAGTTTAATGACAAGATAAAGAGGAATGATGATCAAGCAAGTACTTCAAGGTATAGAAAAGAGAGAAAGGAAGTAATCACATGCTTCAAATGTCATAAGCTGGGGTATATTTAACAATATTGCCCTTTGCTCAGGAAAACATCTAGAGGACCTAAGAAGGAAGCTCTAATTGCTACTTAGAGTGATGAAGGCACTAATGACTTGAATGAAGATGTATGCTTCATGGCACATGATGATGAGGTAAGTGATTTTTCCAAAATTCCCTATGAAGAGCTTGTCACTATGTATGATGATTTATCTAAAGAAATTATAAAAATGCAAAAGATAAACAAAGCTTTAAAAGAAATGATGATAAGTGTTGGAAATGAACTTGATGATTTCAATATGAATACAACAAACTTGAAGCTAGGATTAATAAACTAAATAAGGATAATCAATTTTTGAGGTATGAAAATAGCAAATTAAGGAATGAAAATGACAAATTATGTAATGATCACAAAGCACTAAGTGTTGAGATAAGAAAGTCTGAAATCCAAAGTAAAAAAGAGAATGAACTTTGTGATGATGAAATTATGCATGAGCTAGAAGAACTCCAAATAGAAAATGCTATATTGAAATCTAGTTTAGACAGATCAAAAGAAACAATGGCAAAATTTGTACAAGGAGAAAATAATCTAAACACTATATTAGGACAACAAATATATAGATTAGACAAACATGGGATTAGATATAAGGAAAGAAATAAAGATAAAACGCATAAAAATTGTTTTGTGAAAGCGACAAATTAAGCATGTAACTATTGTGGAAAATTTTGACATATAGCACGTAAATGTCTTATTAGAAATGATGTTCATAAAAAAAAGCTTGTTTGGGTTCCTAAGGGACAAGCTTACAATGCAACTAACCCCAAAGGACCCAAACATGTTTGGGTACCAAAGTAATAACTTCTTGTTTTGTAGGAACTCATAAGAAGCAACAACAAATGGTATTTGGATAGTAGATGCTCAGAACATATGATTAGATGCACATCCAAGTTCACATCTCTAATCTTAAAGGATCAAGGAAATGTTACTTTTGGAGATAATCGCAAATTAACCATACTTGGTGAAGGTAACATTCTCATCAACAAATACCTTCTTATTAAGAATGTTTTATTGGTTGATCATTTAAAACACAACTTGCTTATTATTAGTCAATTATGTGATAATGGTTTTAAAGTAACATTTTATGCCAATAAATGCTCTATCGAAAGAATTGCCAATTGCCAAGTTTTTTTTAGCGATATAGACATAAAACATTTATAAAATTAATTTAGATGATTTTAAAACCTCAAATGAAACATGTCTACACTCTCAAGATGATGATAGTTGGATGTGACATAGAAAATTGGGGCATGCTAGTATGGATATTATTTCAAAACTTATTAAAAAGAATCTTGTCAAAGGATTACCAAAATTAAATTTTCAAAAATACAAGATTTGTCAAGCATGCCACCAAGGAAAACAAACAAAAAGTTCTTTCAAATCTGAAGATGCTATTTCTACTTGTAGGCCACTTGAACTATTGCATATGGACTTATTTAGACCTACTCAAACTTTAAGCTTGGGTGGGAAGAAATATACCTTGGTAATTGTCGATGATTTCGCTAGATACAAATGGATTTTCTTCCTTACATCTAAAGACGAAACAAACAATATCTTTGTAACTATTCGAAGTGGTCATGGGGGAGAATTTGAAAATTATGAAATGAATGATTTTTGTGATAAATTTGAAATTGAACACACCTTTTCGGTACCTAGGAGGCTAGGACACCACAACAAAATGGAGTAGCGAAAAGAAAAAATAGAACTTTAATTGAAATAGCTAAAACGATGTTATGGGAAAATAACCCACCTACATATTTTTAGGCCAAAGCCGTTAATATCGCATGTTATATATCTAATAAGGTGTTCATTAGACTTATTCTTAAGAAAACCCCCTATGAGCTTTGGAAACATAAAAGACCTAACATCTCATACTTTCATCCATTTAGCACTAGATGTTATATTTTGAACAATCGAAAAGATCAACTAGCTAAATTTGATGCAAAAAGTAATGAAGATGTTTTCCTTGGCTATTCTCTTACTAGCACCGCTTGTAAAGTATTTAATAAAAGAACTTAGTTGTGGAAGAGTCTATTCATGTAGTTTTTGATGATGCTCTAGCTCATGTGTGCTCTATTGATGATATGAATGATGTATATGCTAACTTAGACAAAATTTCATTTAAAAATGATGACCACATTAAAGAGACCTCAAAACAAATGGATGCATGTAGAAAAGATTACTTGAATGAACAGACAAATCATGATCTTCCCAAGGAATGCAAATATACGAGATCACACCCTAAGGATCTAATCACTGGTGAACCATGAAATAGGGTACAAACAAGATCATCTTTAAGAAAAATAAGTAATCTAGTCTTCTTATCCCAAACCGAACCAAAAATACAAATGAAGATTTGAAAGATGATTTTTAGATACAAGCAATGCAAGAAGAATTAAATCAATTTACTAGAAATGAAGTTTGGGATTTAGTGCCTAAAGCTAATGATAGACTGCTTATTGGAACCAAATGGGTTTATAGAAATAAACTCGATGAAACCGGAATAGTAACTAAGAACAAAGTTCGATTAGTGGCTAAAGGATATAATCAAGAGGAAGGGATTGATTTTAATAAGACTTTTGCCCCAGTTGCTAGACTAGAAGCCATTAGAATTTTTTGACATTTGCAACTTTTAAAAAATTCACTCTTTTTCAAATAGATGTCAAAAGTGCCTTCTTAAATGACTTCATCAAAGAAGAAGTTTATGTAGAGCAACCACCAGGTTTTGAAGATAATGAATTCCCTGATCATGTTTATAAACTAAACAAAGCTCCTTATGAACTCAAGTAAACTCCTAGAGCTTGGTATGAAAGGCTTAGTAGTTTCTTAATAAACAAAGGTTTTTCTAGGGGAAAAATTGACACAACATTATTTATGAAAAAATCATAAATCAAACACATTAATTGTGCAAATCTATATGGATGATATTGTCTTTGGAGCTACTAGCATGAATCTTGTAAATGAATTTATTGATTCCATAAAGAATGAATTTGAAATGAGTGTGATGGAGGAACTCAATTACTTCCTTAGTCTTCAAGTTAAACAAACCGAAAATGGCACATTCATTAATCAATCTAAATATACCAAAGAACTCCTAACAAAATTTAAAATGGAAAATTGCAAAACCAAGCCTACACCTATGAGCACAAGTGTAAAACTTGATAAATATGAAAGTAGTAAAAATGTATGTGAAAAACTATATAGAGGAATGGTAGGTAGCTTGTTGTATCTAACTGCATCAAGACCTGATATTATGTTTTCAGTATGTCTATGTGCTAGATTTCAATCTTGCTTAAAAGAATCTCACTTGATGTGCTAAAACGCATCTTCAGGTATCTTGCAGACACTATTGAAATTGGTTTATGGTATCCTAAGTTTACTTCCTTTGATCTTGTTGGATACTCTAATGTTGACTTTGCTGGATGCAAAGTTGACCAGAAAAGCATAAGTGGTACACATCACTACCTTGACAACTCCTTAATATCTTGGCATTCAAAGAAACAAAACTCGGTTGCACTCTTAACTGCTGTAGTTGAATATGTGGCAGCTGATAGTTGCTTTGCCCAAGTTATGTGGATGAAACAAACTTTAGAAGATTTTGGACCCAAATGTAATAATGTTCAAATTCATTGTGACAATACTAGTGCCATCAATTTAACTAAAAACCCAATGCAACACTCAAGGACCAAACACATTGAGATTAGACACCATTTCATTAGAGATCATGATCTAAACAATGATATTAGCTTAGATTTTATTGACATAAACAATCAAATTGCCGATATCTTTAGACAACTCTTAAGTAAAGATTGGTTTTACACCTTACATCAAGAATTAGGAATGATTATGCAAGTTGAATGCTAAATATTATGGAACTAAGTCAGTGTTTTTGAGCTAAATGTGTTAGCCTTTTAAAATATCTCATATAGAACTTTATTTCAGGTTATCCAAGTTTGTTCAATTCTGTAGTGTACTTAAAAGACCATTAGCTATGTTTTGAATCTTGATGAGTGGTTTATAATGCGCTTCAATCATATGCTTCTTCTTGTGGCTTAGTGTGTGAGCCTACCTTCCTTGATTTCTCTTCTATGCGGTTAATAGCTAAATAAATGCCTTGAGGTTGCAAGTTTCATCATCCTCTACATATATGCATTTTTGTGCGTCTTTAAACTTTGCTCAAACCTAAGTCTCCTACCACCATGCATCGCCTAGTCCTATCCTCTCTTTCCCAATCTCACCATGGTCCCTTGAAACCATTTGTCTCTCTCATAAAGCTTCCTCTTTCCCTCTTCTTCATCCAACCACCATTTTGTAAGTTGTATTCTGCAACATACCGTTCGAACGCTATTCCTATAGCATCCAGTCGTAAGTCAAATTACAAATCCTTTAAATCTTACTTTTTCTCACTACTCCTTCATTTCGCTCCCATTCTTCTCTCCTTCTTCCTGTTGATCCTCTCTCACCTCCACCCGCACTGTTCACCCTCTCACCAGCTACCACCCCTCCTCCTCTCCTTTCCTTCCCCTCTCTCTCCTTTCTTTTTTTCCCCTCATGCCCATCTCTTCTTCTCTCTTCACCGCTCTCTCACCTCTGTCCGCTCTCCCCTCCCTACCCCTCCCCCTCCCCCTCACTTCCCCTCCTACTTCTCCATACGTACCTACCCCCTCCTTCTGTTCCTTTCTTGCTATCAGGCCTCTTCTCAGCCCCACGGAGCACATACCAAACGTGCTCGGAATGATAGTTCAAGCAATTTTACGATGCCCATTTCTTTTTCTCTTGGACCGGTTCAACCTTTTTTACATACTCCCTATGGATTCTAGTCGCCTTTTTTATCATAAGGTCCTTCGATTCTTTGATCTTACCTCTATTCTGGGTATTCCACTTAACAAAATCTTTGAGATTATGTGTTTTCCCATTTCTGTCAATGTGCATGTTGTTAAGTTATTTTACTATAATCTCACTGATAAGAAAGATAAGCATGGGCATCTAGGCCTTCAATTAAGTCCTGGTGATGATATTAGAGATGACTGTGGTCATATGTTTATGGGTAAGAAAGCGAGATTACTCCTACTGATATCTGTAGTCTAATTGATGTACCTACTGGAAGGGCTAATCCCATGATTGATTTTCATGGAGATGTCTTTTATGCCCGTATTTTTTATGCTATTGATGTGGGGTGATGTTTGGCATACTGATCACGCTTTATGGGCCAAACGTATGCCTCATTATCACTATGTTCTTCATCTTTATCTATCTCATAATTATGT